>LKNJ01005453.1:0-43484 GCA_002120245.1 Maccullochella peelii
TTAATTACAAATCTTGGTTTTTCAGTTACAAATCTTGGTTTTCGGTTACAAATCTTGGTTTTCGGTTACAAATCTTAATGAGACTATATTCACTCCATAAAATCATAGCTTATGGGCAATTTGGAAGTGTGAGCTGTATGTGTATGAATTTCTGGCTTGGAGTGATTTTATTGATGACAATATAGGATGATGTCGCCTAGTCACCTAGACTCCTGCATCTTTGGTAGCTTTACACCAAGGGTCATAATAGAAATAAGTCTTGGACTTTATTGTCTTATCCATGTCAATTTCAATACTGTATCCTTTTTACTCACACCAACATACAAGGTTGCTTGACTATACCTGGAACCTACAAATCCTGAATAAATACCTGACTCCTTCTTCACTTCACTTTTCAACATGTCTGTTTCTACAACAGTTCCCAAAGCCTTACAGATTGGTCTCATTCACACACCGATGACAACGGTGCTGCCATGCTGGGAATTGAACCACCAACCCTGGGATTAATGGACGGCACACTCTACCTCCTGGGACTTTTGGACTTTTGTCCTGATGGTAATCCAGTCTTGTATGGTCCAGTATCAGCTTTGAGTATAGAAACACACTGAGAATATGTTTTCTTTAAAATCCAACATTTGTCTTTATTTTGCTTCAAAGAAGCTGCATTTTGAAGTCTTTATTAGACTTGTAAAGTCCCACTGGGACAAAATCTACAAGATATCCAAGGTAAATAAATACAAAGTCTTCCTCATCCACTCATGAGCATTCTAAAGTCTTCAAATGCTCAAACATTCCACATGCAAAACAAACCAAATAAATAGATAATTATTCAAATATTATTAGTAGTTAAATAATTATTTTACAAAACTATACAATAGCTATTTTCTTTGATTCTTCTTTACATTAGCTGCACTATGCAGAGCTGTAAACAAGTCATAATAAAGAGCAAACCGGGCCTATAAAGACCTACAACACACACATTATAGATGTATCAATTAGGATGTCATCATTATGACAATAAATAGGCCTATAAAAATAGGCTGATGCGACTTTGACATTTGAAGCCTCATAAATGATCCCAGGGGTGTCGGCTGTGTATTAAGGCGTGGCCATCCAATCACAGAACATGCTGGAGCAATGTTCCCTCTGAGCCAACAGTCTGCTGACCGATGTCTGCTCACTAATCACACTGTAGGACTCGACACCCCTGAGATGGACTTTCCAGAGAACTTTGTGCATTTTAAAACAAATACGACATGAACTGTAGTGTGCCACTGTGACAGCAGGTCTGGATAGATCCCCTCTAGGAGGAGGTCTTCGCTCTGGCGCAGGTACAGCCCACAGCCACTTTCACAGTAACTGGCCTCAAATGGTATTTCTTTCCATCACTGCAGAGCTCCCTCTTGAGAAACACCCTGCTCTGTTTTATGGGGACTGAGTTGTAATCTTGGCTCTCCTCTGGGAGTCTCTTGTCGTGGCTCTGTCTCTTGATCAGGATGCACCCTGAACACAGGCACTGAGCCTCGGCATAAGTGGAAGGAAAGTGATCCTTCTTCGTTACAAGTCTGAAAAGGAACAAGACGACTCAGTGAGCAACTTATACAAAGACAGTGAGAATATGTGACATTCAATAAAAATGTGCTTTCCAGAAAATTTCAAATTCCTTCGTTATCTACACAAATAAATGAAATACATCAAACTGAACTGTGTTTTTTGGAGATAGAGGGTTTTCACAACTGCACTTTATATGTTCAAACATACATAAAACCTGCATATTAAATCCAAATGACTGGCAAAAACAACACAGTTTAAGACTCATGGCAAGTGACTAGGGGCGTCATTTGGAGGGCACTTCTCTTCATCATGGCCTGAGTCCAGATTGGAGAATATCAAGGCTGAATTACCAACCGGACAAAGGAGGCAACAATGTAAAAATACTCCATCCAAAACTAAAAGTCCTTCATTCAAAATAGTACTTAAGTACAAAAGTATTATCAGCAAAAAGTAGTTGAAGTATCAAAGTAAATACTCATACTCAGCCCCTGTGACTGATAGATTATAATATATGACATTATTAGATTGTTAATACTGATGCAACAATGAATAAGATGCCTTTTACTGTTGTAGATGGTCAAGGTGGGACTAACTGTAACTACTTTATATAGAGTTAGGTATTAAACCCAGTGGTTCCCAATCAATGGGTCAGGCCCCCTCCCAAGAAAAGAAGAAAAAACGAAGTTCTACTACACAAATGTATCTTCATTTTTTGAACTTTACTTTTTTGTGAAACACTGGAAAATTGGACCTCTTTAGGCCTCGATCAGTTATTAAAATGAAACCATGTGAGGAGTTTAGAGGAAAAATCTCTCTTTGGTGGAACTGCTAACAACTCATAGACATCAGGTCACAACCCAAAAGAGATCACTGGTTTAATATTTAACAATCGATTGTATTTTATAAACATGTCTGTGGTTTTATGCAAAGTAGTAACTATAGGTGTTAAATAAATGTAATGGTGTAAAAAGTAGAATATTTCCAACTGAAATGTAGTGAAGTAGAAGTTTAATTTGCATATATTCATAAAGAAAGTTGTGTTTACGGTGCAGTTTACGATCATCATATTGGAGGGCAAGAATCTAGTAAAAATAGCCAAGGACTTTAATCAGAGAGTTTGCTAAACTTTATGGTATGTCACTGAAACGGAATAAAAATCTAAAGCTGTTTTCAGTGAGATCCCAAAGATGAGAAAAAGAGACTTTGTCAGTGATTGGAGAGTTTTTTTTTCCTTGTGTAGGCCTACTTGCAGTCGTCCTAAACTTTCCAAACAGTCAGTTATTAAAGTGCAACAGATTAGAGATAGCACATTTCACTCAGAGACGCAATTCACGTCATTCCCCGCGGATCTGTGGCAACAAAGCTGCGGCCATTGGATGTAGAGGGGACTTTCCCTTCTCTGGAGCCGGGGTGGGGAGCGTACGAGCGCGTCACCGGCTCTCCAAGCCTGGTGTTAAGTGAACTAAATCACACCCACTAATTAGTGTGAAGGTCAAAAGATTGATGCATGTACGCAAATGCAGCACGAGGCATTTCATGTGAACTGTGCAAATATTTATTTAATTAATGAATTAAATTACATGTCCTATGATAGGCGTGTGCAAAAGTGGGTTTGTAGCCTAATGATGCATTATTTGGGACAGCAGAGTAACCACATTAGAATAGGCTATTATCTAAATTGTGTGATAATGAAAATGAAAGCATGACGAAGTTCATTTTTGATCGACCAATGACATAGTCTAAACCAAAGCATCCATGGAGACTGAGATTTTTTTCCAGCCCGGTCGCTCTCTCACAACATTTCCAAGTCAGTCTTAAACCTGGACTCATCGGGGCAGATATACAGTAGGAACTCTAATCTTATGAGCTCATTGAAAGTCTGAAAACTGGAAGGTCATCCGAACCGCAGGGAGGGAGGCAGCATCCGAGCCCAAAGTTACCTATCTGATCAGTCAGATCACATGAGGATCTATAGGGATCCAATTAAGCGGTTTAACCCTTTAAAGTCACTGTTTCCATTCATGTGCTGTATTTTAAAGTTTGAAATGAAAGAATTTTGTTTCTAGTGTCGTACGACTTCGCGAAAATGCGACAGGATGTTACTTACACATATCTCCAGGGGGACAGGGACCTGTCGCTGTCCCTGTTCTGAGGCGGGTGCTGCTGGTAAAGCGCCACGGGGCAAGAGGCAGGTGAGTCAGGTGTCGCCTCAGTTGGAGGCTCCGGAGGCTGCGGGTAGTGGTTCCTCAGCTTGCTCTCTGCTGCCTTACTCAGCTCGTGGTCATCATAGCACCGGTACATCTTGCACGTCCACACGGGCACCAGAAAAAGTCCGAAGATAAGAATCTGTGGAGGGGCAGACAGACAGACAGACGGCAGCTGAAGTGATGGAGGAAGCTGAGAGCAGCCGGTATCAGTAACTGTCCTGTCCTGTCCGTGTCTCACTCACCTGCTTCATGTCCATCCTCTGTCTCTCTCCTCCGACTGAGTGTTAACAAGGGGATCCGCTTTGCTTCTACTAGCCATCATGGTCAACCGTCTATTTATTCAGTCGGCATACCTGGGAAAAACCGGCGGCATGAGTGAATGGAAATGCTATTTAGTTCCGCGACTTCCTCTTCCTCTTAGTGAAAGTAGCCTACAGTACCTACCGTGTGTGGGCTACTCGTGTGCTTGCATAGGAAGGCATCAGAGCGAGACCAGGAATTTTCTACACACACACACACACACACACACACACAGACACACACACACACACACTAGAGTGCAGAAAGGCTGAAAGGCGCTGACGGCACACACTGTCACTTTCCACTTTTGCTGTTGCTGAAGAGAGCTCACAGTCTACATTAAGAAAGCCCTTTTGACCAACATGAAGCAATAACTAGAAGTCTTTCATTGGCTTAATATGTATATATTTATGTGTGCCTGTGTATTGTATGGGATAGCTATCATGTCTATAGATAACCTATTCATATCAGTTTATTCTTTCATACATCTCCACGTAAGACACTTACTGTTACTATTTTATGACTTTATGGAATTATTCATTTATGTGTATGTGCCTGTGTGTGTGTGTGGGGGGGGGGGTGTGATGGTTAAGTTTAGGCTAAAAGAGAGGTGGTCCACATCCCCAGCATGTAGCTCGTGGTGCACAGGTAAAATAATATAAAACTCCTGTAAATATAAAACATCCTTATAAAAATCTTAAAACAAAATATTCAAAAGATGCCGATTAGGCTTTAGGGAATAAAACAATGATAGCAGCCTCTCCTCTTCAGTATGTCATTCATTTAGTTTCCCCTCCCGGTTGCGACCAGGCTCATCCCTGCTTACCTTTTTGCACAAGTCTTGTGCACTTGCTTGTGAGCTACTGGACCCATACAATGGGAAACCAGGGTTGGAGTAGGCATAGGGGTTAGGTATTGGGGTAGGGGTGTGGTTGGGGTTAGGCACTTTTAAGGAGGGATGCTGACGTACTGCGGTAAACGTATTGCCTAATTTCCGGTGCTATTGTGTTACTGCTTGCGTATCTTGCTGCTCTAATAAATTTTGTTATATTTTTCACTACAGCGGCTAATTACCCGGTATATACTTACGCGTACACAAGTTCTGCTTAAGCACTCATAGCTCCCTCCTGTTAGCGACTTTCCGCTAACCCCACAGTTGTTTACACGCTATTCAGTTGCTTGCTATCGCACTTTAGCTTAGCAGTTAGCTTCTCTCGCTCTCCCTCTCCTGCTCGGTGTGTCAAATGTTCAGTTACTCCTTTGCCTCCTTTAGCGATAATGGTACGTCTAACAAATGTTTATTCACCGTGTTGGAGGTGAATAAACATATAAAGAGTCGGTCTAGACCTGCTCTTTATGACAAAGTGTCCTGAGATAACTTTATGATATGGTGCTATATAAATAAAACTCAATTGAATTAAGGAGAGTGGTTAAGGTTAGGGTAATGGGTGGGGATAGGTTAACCGAAGGGGCGGCCAGAGAAATGTTAGCCATGGAGCCCCCCACTGGGTAATATATATATATACATATATATATATATAAAACACATGTAAATGAATAAAATATAGAGATAAAATATTTTTAAAATTGTACGGTTCAAATGTAAAAAATAACATAAAGGCTCTTTTACATGGGCCCTATGTTTTTATCTTGTATAAAGGGTTAGGGTTAGTCTTTTTTAGATATATTTATATTTAGATATTTTTTAATTATATAAATTAAAAGAAAGATATTAAAACATACTGAAAAGCATCTTCTTGCCTCAGGTTCCAGAGGGTTGTGTAAACTTGAAATGAATTAGAAATTCGGTGGAGCCCGCTCTCTGTTGTGTAAGACTATGTCATTTCTGATGAGGTAATGCAACTTGTTTGAATACAGGACTGTAAATCCCAGGGACAGGGATCCAAAAATAGCAATATTTGTTATTATTTTTTATCTCCCTTGGTTTTTCTGCCAGGAGAATTTCCAGCAGAGTTTTGTATAGCTGTCCCAGTAAGTCTCCTCTGACAGAGATAAGGTGACAGCTATTTTTAGGAAACCTTTGTTGTTGCAGCTCAGCAGCACGCAGGTTTAAGCAAGACTTCATTGTCATCTTTGTATGAATTCTACTGCTATGTAATGATACGGCTCCACAGTTTCAGTGATTGTTCCTACACTGTTGACTGTCACCCACGTGACAAAACTCCAACCTTAACAACACCTCAACACTCTCTCTTGATGTAACAAAAATAAAATTTAATTTTGAATATAATTTGTTATTTGGATGACAAGTCAGTGTTTTTCTTATGTGTGGAAATCAAAAACAGTGAATTTATTTTCAACTGAAATACAGTGCATCCGGAAAGTATTCACAGCGCTTCACGTTTTCCACATTCTGTCATGTTACAGCCTTATTCCAANGTCACCCACGTGACAAAACTCCAACCTTAACAACACCTCAACACTCTCTCTTGATGTAACAAAAATAAAATTTAATTTTGAATATAATTTGTTATTTGGATGACAAGTCAGTGTTTTTCTTATGTGTGGAAATCAAAAACAGTGAATTTATTTTCAACTGAAATACAGTGCATCCGGAAAGTATTCACAGCGCTTCACGTTTTCCACATTCTGTCATGTTACAGCCTTATTCCAATAAGGCTGTAACATGACAGAATGTGGAAAACGTGAAGCGCTGTGAATACTTTCCGGATGCACTGTATGTCTCACCCTAATTATGCAGTTCCTCTAGCCCAAATGCACTGCCTCAAAAATCTTTCAGCAGCATCCCCCACAAATGTAATGATTTCACTCTTGTTTTCTTCCTCTGTTGTTTTCTTGTAAACACAACATTCAAAGTTGGGCCCTCCTCTCACCAGAAGCTAACCACCGACACCTACCTGTCACTCTTCATCCACATCCTCTCTTTCGGTGCTTGCCAGCAGGTGAAAGCCAACCCCAGATTCCAATGCTTTGGAACGAGCTTTGTTTTGGCTTCCTCTTGGATGCGTGCTTACGATCTGGTACCTGGTCGCTACGTTTTTATCCCTCACACCTGCGATGTTATTGGCTGGGGGCTACACACCCAATGCCCAAAGGTTGACACCCAGAAACATTCAGAAAACAGCAAAGTAAGAAAATACAGGCTCAGGGCGCCACACACTTCTAGTGGGTCATGAGTGATGATTGAGAGGGATTATGTTTGTGTGAGTCTACACATTGTTTTTTATAGGAAAATCCTACTCATTCTGCCTTTAATGTGATGGCAATTTAAAATGCCGGTCTCATGTCTGAATACGCACTCAAGTCACTTTTAAGTAAAAGTGACGATAGCAATGTTACTAGGTTGGACTTAATAACATGTCAGTATCACTTTCAACACAAGTCTGAATTGAATGCTGTCAGTAATGTAAAGGCTGCAGCAGCACTGCTAAAACATGCAGAGAGAGAGAGAGAGAGAGAGAGATTAAATGCACAATGTAGTAATTAATTTATTATCTCAATCCAGGGGCAGGTTTAAAAACTTTTGAATGGGAGGGCCAGACTGGGGGCACAGTGCAAATGTGTAAAGACTCAAATTTAAAGCCCTGGTTCCTAGCAATAATACACTGTCCATTGTTAATAGTTACATTGTTTATTCAGTGTAATAAAAGAATGCCAAATAAACAACTTCTTCTAATATGAAACAATATTAATAAATAGCTTTTGTAACTCCAAATAGATTAGATTAGAAGACATTGGGCCCCTGGACACAGACATAAATGTCCCCCACCCCTCCCCTCCAATATAGGAGCAAGACTGAAAGACTTTGTGGTCATTTTGCTTTTCTATGTGGTCGTTTTGCAACTCACAATGATCATTAATTAAGGCAAGATATACAGCAAAATACAGCAAAATACTCTCCCTCTCTCTCCCTCCGCTCACCAGGTGCCAAATATCGCTCCAGCATGCAGCTCTTTCCGTAAATGTGCTGCCATGTCTGAATGAAGCTGTAAGGAACATTAATGTAAAAGTCATCTATGTCTGAATGACAAAAAGCCATCACTTTAACAGATCGATGAAGCCAGCAACGTTACATATCCCATGTCTGGAAAGATCTGGAAACAAGGTGGATGTGCACGGTGAGAGTGAACTAAAACAGTAACATTTGTGGGTCATTAAACCAAAACTAAACATGCTCCATAGACCTGATGGGAACTGCAGAGTTGGGTGATAATTCTCTGTGGGTTCATCACTATAACTGGCCTCTTTCTGTCTTTTTTTCTATTGCAGCTTTAATACAAACGGAGATTCAAATAAAGAAATGATTAAGACCTACTCTAACTGTCAAACAAGACCAATATTTAAAGTCCAAAGTAATCAGGTTTAACCAGGATCCCAAGTGGCAAACTCTCCTCTTGTACAAACAGTTGGCCTCTTCCACTTTCTGCTTGTATAGTACGAGGCTATCTTAGCTGGTGAGGCATCTTTTGGTCAGGGGAGCACTCACTCACGGACCCAGTAAAGAGAAAAAAGGTACAACAATTCCTAACTAATGTAACAATGTCATAATGTTATCTAAGATATGTGCACTCAAATCAAGTTGTCATTAATTCAATAACAAGTCTGCGCTGTAAGAAAACTTAGAATGTTTGTTGGTTGACTAACTGTGCTACAACAAAGACAAGTACTAACACTGTTTGTTGTTGGCCAGTGATGCAACCGTCACAGTGTGTGTGCACAGTGGGACATTTTGTCAATATGAAGGTCCATCTATCAAGAGAGGGGAATGTCCTCTTATCAACATGAGTATTAGGGGCATTCACAGTTAACTTTCCACTGGTCAGTCCCCTTAGAGAGTATTCAACAAAGTCAAGCCTCTGCAGATATAAACACCAATGTCTTTGTGTATGTACGCAGAGGATGCCTGGGAAACTGTAGCTGGCAGCGAATAACAGTTGAGCCAATGAGACATTACTACGCAGAAGAGTAAAAGAGCACTGATTATCTGAGTTTGCTCCACACTACATGAAAGCTACATGACTAATGCCTAGGACTGGCTGAAATGGAGATTTACTGTTGTAAAGCCTTGTTGCAAGACAACCTCCCATGTTTTGTTTATATAGCCTAAAATCATGAATCACAAATTTGCCTACAGCATACGACACCCTCTATCTTTAGACCATCAGTTCATAAGGCAAAACATATGACCCGTTTTTGAGTGAAAAGTAAATAAAGTATGGAATATGGTCAAAATATCTGACAGTTTAATAATGATGTCAACTTGGAAAAGTTAAATTACATTTCATAAAAAGAACACAATATACCACTAATTACAAAATGTTATGACAATAACATCAAGCTAGATAGACAGACTAAATAGGACAGACGAGGCATGACACAAGTAGAACGTTCACATAGAGGGAGAGACTAGACTTGAAGTTGAGTCTCCTGGAGGACAAAGATCCATATCTGAGGCGTCTGGAATGAGGCACCAACAGTACTGTAAAAAGAGAGCGAGGAGGGGAAGACATAGAGACAGAAAGAGAAAGAGAGAGAGAAACACAGGTAGGCACACAGCTTGGGCGCTGATGTGCTCATGGCTGTAAACAAAAAGAGGGTTAGAGAGTGATTTTCATGAAGTTTACAACATTCTTGTTGGCAGGACAGACATGGACTTTCATACAAAGGCCTCAAGCTTAACAGCTACATCGAGACTGAGACCAACCCACCAGAAAGACACTGGTGGAATGTAATTAAGTACTGTACTTAAGTACAATTTTAAAAGTACTTCTTCTTTACTTGAGTATTTGTATGCCACATTTCAGAGGCAAATATTGTACATTTTACTCCACTACATTTATCTGACAGATATAGTTACTAATTACTTTTCAGATTAAGATTTTACAGTGGATTGTTAAAGAGTAAACCAGTGGATCAAACTCTTTTGACTTGTGACCCCTTACAAAAGAACAGTCTCTGGTTGGGGCTGAGAAAAGTCCAAAAAGAAGATTTAACTGGATCTAGATTATCTAACCCCTAGGTTGGGAGCCACTGGACTACACTGAGTACATTTTGCAGATAATACTTCTGTACTTTTAGTGATACTGAATGCATTTACTTGTAATGGAGTATTTTTTACGATATTGTATTGGCACTTTTATTTCCTAAAATGAAAAACTATAATTCAAGGCTCAAAACACAATTTACAATTCACACAATTTTTATGTCATATTTATATGCACTCCACTTTGGTCACTCCAGGTCTCCATTCCTCAACTGTCAGGACCCTCAAAGCGGTTTGCAATTGCTCAATAGCACAAATTCGCAGGTCAAAGTTCACCAGCGTTGAACTCTTCCAATTAAATTCC
The DNA here is from genome assembly GCA_002120245.1 of Maccullochella peelii. Classification (NCBI taxonomy): domain Eukaryota; kingdom Metazoa; phylum Chordata; class Actinopteri; order Centrarchiformes; family Percichthyidae; genus Maccullochella; species Maccullochella peelii. Next base: position 10,391 of record LKNJ01005453.1, read on the forward strand.
ATAAATGGTTGTGTGACCAAGCCCTAGTATGTTAGCAATTAGCATTAGCAGAATTTGTTGGTTTCATTACACTCACACACACACATAAACAACTTTAGTTCTGGTACACACTGTTGTGATACCATACTTCAGTTTGTCAGTATGTATATCAGTCTATCTGAAAGGACTATTTGCAGCTGTTAAATATCAGTGACTTTTACATATTTGTTCATTTGTTTTGTTTTACATCTCTGATAAGCTCATACCACCTTCATCTAAATTCAAATGATTTGTTTAAACATCACAACACATTAGGGCTTACAAATGTGTTATATGGCATTTATTACCTGAAGAAGTTCATTCTTGAGCTTGTCTTTACCTAGCTCAAACTTTAGCGTTAGTGCCGTGGTTCCCAAGCTAGGGGACCCACCATGTTTTGCAAGTTAAATCTAAGCGGTCACATGACTATTAACAGGATAGGAAAGCGGAGAGAACAAACACATTTCTGCCATACAAAATGATGTTCATTTTCCCTCTAATTGTAGGTATTTCAGGCCAATTCAAACAAAAAAAATGATTGACCTGGACAAAGCTAGTTGAGAACCACCATCACAGCATGCTGCAAAACATTTGATTGATACACATTCTGTATCATTGACTGGGTGATTGGTAAATGTTTCCTGACACTAAGACTCTACTACACTAAACTTGGAATGATCCATATTTCTTATGTTTCAATGTCAGCGCAATAAATGTGTTCCCAAAGATGGGAGCGGTGTGCTAGCTCTTACAGGGATGCTTATTCAGTCATGCACAAGTTATGGAAAACTAAGCAAATTTCTGGTTCAGATAAAAGTCACACAGTTTAGAGGGAACTCGGAAAGGAATTCCGAAATGCAAAACATCTCATGCACCCAGAAAATAGCTCACTTACATATTCATTTGTTCTTCCACTCCAGTTGACAGACCTGACTGAACCATGACTCATCTCTGGAAAACAACTTAACTGCACAGTCCTAACAGACGTTAGGGCTTGTCCAGCAAAAATTACTAGACACACACTAGTGTTCCAGATTTTGTTTGTTGATTGTGTTTGGGCTAGCAAAACTCTAATCTATTAAGTAAAGCAAGTAAATTGTCTTTCCTTGGGTTGCAAGAGGCTGGTACTATTAAAGTTTAATTCTTGGTTCAAAATTGGCCAAAACAAAACAGCTTTCTCAAGACATCTCAACACATTAGTGTAGTGTTATTTTGCAAAATGAAGGTTCTAAGCATCAGTTTGCCAAGAAAGATGTCATACAAAGGTGCCCACCACGGTCTGGACAGGAAAAGAAGAGGAACCATGCAAGTCTCTACAAAATTTTGTGCCAATCCATCGAGTAGATGTTGAGATATTTCACAAACCCCCCNCCCCCCCCCCCCCCCCCCCCAAAATGTAACCCTCTAGTTTATAAGTCAGGGGATCACCAGTGACTAGGATTAATTCTCTGGGGACCATGGATGTCTGCGCAAAATTTCAGCCAGTCTGACTGATCGACTGACTGAACGGCAGAATGACATACAACACCTTGATGAAATCAAAGGAATGAAGTGTTGGCTTTTATTAGAAAAAACAGATGGCAGTGAAATGGGACAGACATTTCACAACACTGTACCATGTTGATGCAATGCTGTGAGTAAAGGGTTGGTACTGAATTCAACACAATGGACTTCTTCAAACAAATACCATGGATCAGTTGTCTACAAGAGATTTAAGCCCTGAGTGATACTGGTTATTTTTCATATATATATTCCACATTCTTTATGCTGAACAATGCAGCAGAGAAAACCCAGGCAACTGACCTCCTCTTTATCAAAATAGTTTATTTAGAAGGCTTTTGTCACAAAAGCAAGACATATCTTGTCTCTAAATGTCCCCGTTCCACCTCTCATACTCCTCCAACTAAAACGTAACAAATAATACATCGGTTTATCACTTGAGAAGAGCTAAGAAAACAAAATGCTGTAGATTTAAAAAAACAAAACAATACTTCACATCACTGTAGCCTATAATCATATGCTTGAAATAATCGGATGACTTGCTAGTATTGTACAAGGTGTGACAGTGAACACTGCCCTAAAACACGGAACGCATATGAGTCATTGGTTAAAGATGGGCCTGCTTTGAACAAAGCTTGGGCTTGTGATCACTTACAGGGGCCAAATATGGATGCTCAATAATTTGTAGATTTATACAAAGAAGCGCTGTGAAGCCCTGTATGCTGTCAGTACCCTGTAGAGCTGAACCAACAGTTAAACCACTCCACACAGAGGAAAAAACAGAAAACATGTGAGAACAAGACGATAAAAGGGGGCAGAGAAAAACAGACAGATGTAGGAGATTGAATGTGTATAAATCTATTATTCATCACACCACGAGGAAGATGCTTCCTTTTCACTGAAGAAACAGAATGAGAAGCAGGTGATTAAGTGCACCTTACTACCCTTCTGTTTCTGTACTGTAAAGTCTACACAAAGTACACTCCATTCCCAAGACGTCCCTCCCTCACCAAATGCCCACGTTTCCTCCTGTTTCTCGCTGATGAGGTAAACTGCAGCCGAGACATTCAAAGACTTTTAAAGGGAGCTAAAGTCGGGCATGTGGGAGTGAACAACACTTCAGAATGGAGCAGAGCCAAACCTCTCTCAGGGCAAACAAGCAGAAGATGGTTATCGTGCTGGCCACTTCCTGTTCACTTACACAATAGCCTTTATACATGAACCAAACAACAATTTTACATGTTCATTGAAGGCATGGGGAAAATCCATCCCATGACCCTCACTGTTGCCCCAGGTCACGAGGCCGCACAGGCAGGCAGGCAGACAGACTGGCAGGCAGGCGAACAGGCGAGGAGCAGGCTTCCGTTTATTTGGCGGGGATCTTTGCTCGTTTCCGGGCGATGGCGTCCTCCACGGCCTTCAGCTGTTTCAGGAGCTCCTCACGGCGGGACAGTGTGTTGCTGGGTTTGTTGGAGCCCGAGCCTGAGCTGGAGCCCAAACCAGTGGCCGAAGGGAAGCTCGGGGCTGCCGGCTTACCCGATGGTGCTGCTGGGCCTTTCCCAGATGACTTGGGGGGTGGTGACAGAGGACGTTTTCTGAGGAAGAGGAGCAAGAGTTGGGGTCACATTTTTATTCATGTCACATTATCTGCTTATATGAACTGACATGAGAACAAAAAGAGAAAATACCCAATTATAAACACAGCAACAATAAAAAGAAGGTGTTGTCATCAAAATGTGGGTGCAAAAGTGTGAGAGGGCCATTATCGCATTGTCTTCTCACACCAATTATTGTATTAATTGTATTCACTATTTACATAATATAGTATTGATACTGGTTCTATATTTTTCTTATTGTCAACAAATCCCATGAAAAAAACAAAACCAATAATGAGTTGATCCTACTAACTGAGTATTGTCTGTTATACACAAAGCCTGATGTATCTTCTTCCTCTGTGCCATAGAGCTCCGGTGTTATCCAAACACTATTAACACATCAGTGAGCCACACTGTTGCACTGGGTGACATGTTCCTTCATTACCATGAACACACACACACTGTAGTTTATTTGGTCTCAATCCCACATACACCATCCTGCTGGTGGAAATATTCACTTGAGCACAAAATGTGTATTAATGCACAGCTGAAAATAGTCCACAACAACTGAACTATTTCCTCCTGTTTGAGTAACTGGTTGCGTCAACTGTTCAAACTAAGCCTAGTTAGTAGCGTGTCAACTACAACTACAAATAATCACTAAATTAAAACAGGTTTCACCACAAAAACTAGTTATGTAGTGATAAGTTGTTACTAAATGTTTACACCCAGTAATTGCCAGGTGAAACTGTTGCATAGCTAACTGAACTAGCTAGCTTAACTGACAAAACTAAGCTTGCTTATTTATGACCTGATTAGGATGAAGAGTAAAAGTAGTAATAGGGAATGTGGATGACACATCCAACCTGACACTTGATGAAAATGTTGTTTAATAAAGTAAAATGGGAAGATATATAATTTCACAAGAAGAACTCAATGTACCTCAAATTACAAAATGTCAGACTAAATGACCAATTGCGTCAGTTAAGTTAGCATAATCAGATATTTCCCACTCATGCATATATAATTAAAACAAAGTCATACCTACATGGAAAAGACACGCACTCAAGTGCAAAACTGCTTCATAGTATGGCCAAAAAATAAAATCACCCCTTCACCTTTTCACATTTTGTTATGTTGCAGCTTTATGCTAAAATCGTTTAAATTAATTTTTTCCCTCATCAATCTACACTCAATACCCTGTAATGATGAAATGAAAATAGGATTTTAGACATTTTTGTCAATGTATTTAAAAGAATAAACTAGGAAAGTATTCAGACCCTTTGCTATGACGCTTGAAATTTAGCTCAGGTGCCTCCTATTTCTCTTGATCGTCTTTGAGATGTTTCTACACCATGATTAAAGTCCACCTGTGGTAAATTCAATTGACTGGACATGATTTGGGAAGGCACACACATGTCTGTATAAGGTCTCACAGCCGACAGAGACAAAATTGTGTTGAGACACAGATCTGGGGAAGGCTACAAAAAAATCTGCTGCATTGAAGGTTCCCTAGAGCACAGTGTTCTACATAATTCTTAAATGGAAGAAGTTTGGAACAACCAGGACTCTTCCTAGAGCTGGCCGGGCTGGGATCCTGTGTGAAGCTGGGAGAAAGACTTCAGTTATCTGGGCTTTATGGCAGAATGGTCAGACAGAAGCCTCTTAGTGAAAGACACATGAAAGCCCGCCTCAGCACCTAAAGGACTCTCAGATTGTGAGAAACAAGGTTCTCTGGTGTGATGACACCCAGATTGAATGGTTTTCCTCAATTCTAAGCGTCATGTCTGGAGGAAACCAGGCACCACTCATAGCTTGCGCAATACCATCCCAATGGTGAATCATGCTGTGGGGGTGTTTTTCAGTGCCAGGGACTGGGGGACTGGTTAGGGTTGAGGGAAAGCTGAACGGAGCAAAGAGATACAGAGATATCCTTAATAAAAACCTGGTCCAGAGTGCTCAGGACCTCAGACTGGGCCAAAGGTTCACCTTTCAACAGGACAATGACCCTAAGCACACAGCCAAGACACACAGGAGTGGCTTAGGTACAATTCTGTGAATGTCCTTGAGTGGCCCAGCCAGAGCCCGGACTGGAACCCAACTGAACATCTCTGTAGAGACCTGAAAATGGCTGTCCACCAACAGTCCCCATCCCACCTCACAGAGTAATGTATATGTATATGATCATTTTAGCATAAGGTTGCAACATAATATGTGAAAAAAGTGAAGGGGTCTGTATACTCTCTGAATGCACTGTATTCAAGATGATGAGAAATGCTGCCAACTATCATCAAACCTAATATGACTAAAAATTAGTAATTTCTATCTGAACGGAATCTATTTTCAGCTAAGCCATATTATAAAACTATTTCATGCTGGGGAATTTGTGCGAGAGCCAGTGAATATTATGACAGGTGCAGAGATGGCGAAATATTTATGTGCTTCCACTTCTGTGGCATGTTCCTCATTTTGGCCAGACACTTGTGGTTAGGCAAACTTCATGCTCTGAAAACCCTGATGTTTTTGGCTTTTGACTTTAAAATTTCCGCACTTCCAGCTGAACAAAGTTTTTTTATTATTTTTTACTACTGTTGTTGCATGAAAAGTGTTAAAAGATAAATATCACAGTAGCATTAACATGCTGGAGGTTGAACCAACCTGTCTCCCTGGGGGGGCATGGGTCGGGGCCCTTGGCCTCTGGGTCGATCCATTCGAGGGGAGAGCGGGGGTCGGCCAGGTATCCTCTTATCGCGGCCTGAAAAACACAATTTTCAGAGTTACTGAGGCTGCTAGGACTGAATGGTTTGGAAGTGTGGCCTTTGGCTAAGAGTTAGTCCATTAAACATACTACACACTACATAGCTGTTAAAGTGTAACAGCTGTCTAATCTCTTTTGACAGATGTTAAAGTTTCCATGAAATGTCTCAACTTCCACACTGGGAAAGGTAAATTAGGATGTGGCCTTGTCTTTTAATAAAAATGTAATGGACAGAATGAACATTGCTAACCACAACAACCCTGTGCTAACAAATCAGAAACGGAACAAGAAGTTATCAAACCATGGAGACCTCCGTGACGTGTTAAGTGGATTCATTTGTGCTGCTCCCTATAATATTTGACAATTAGTCAATTATTCAATCAACTATTAATCAGCAACATTGATTGTTTTTTTAAGCAAAAATCCCCAAAATACACTGCTTGCATGAAAATGGCTGCTGGTTTTCTCAGTTTTTGAAGTAGTATATTGAATATATTTGGTTTGTGGATGTTTGGTTGGACAAAACAAGCAATTTCATTATTTGAGCTTTGCCTCCCTTTTTAACTAAACATTTTATAGATTAAACAATTTCAAAAAATTATCTGCAGATTAACTGATATTGAATTAATAATTTGTTTCAGCCCTACTGGCTAACTTATATATATATATATATATATATATAATTGATTTTTAATTCAACACATATAATACAAAGAACATAAAACCTGGAGATGCATATACAGTTACACTTGTTTTAACTTACATTCTGAACATTGTTATTAAATACTTCTTCGTTGGTAATAACTTTCATGATACATAAACATCAGCAGCACATATCAAACACCACTCATACCACCAATGAATTAACAATACAATAACTGTAGTATTAGCCAAATTTACTTTGTGTCTTATACCTGAGAAGTAAAAAAAACAAACTATTGTACTAGAAATAACAATACAAATAAAATGAAAAATAAATACAGTGAAATAAATAAAAGTACAAATAGGGGAAAAAAAGGTGACTAAAGTTCTGGCATTACTGGCTAACTAATATTAGCTAGTGATACCTTGAATAAGTGCTACCTTGAATATATCATTAATTGACATGCACTGCATTGGGTTGCAGGTAGCTGTGAACATACAAGCATGGTGGCCATGACAAATTTGTACTGCTTAGCATTTACAGTGTGTGCAAAGTATATTATGGTTTGACGACTCCTGAGAAAAACATATAGCTCATAAGCTGCTAAATGCTCCACTATGTGCACTGACAGATACAGTGGTGTATCATCAACACAACTTTGATTACACACACTGTGGTTTTGAATAATAAGAGCTAGGGAATGTAAAAATTAAATAACACACTCAGAACTGACTCTTGTGGGAGGACCACATTATGTCAACGTTGCTGCCAGAGCAAAAACTGTGACAGGAAACAAATGTTGACTATTCCGGTGGGAGAAAAAACTGGACTGTAAAAGCATCTCTAACAGTAATAATGGAAACAGTGTTGGCTTTTTAAGAGTTCAATATGAAATCATTAACTACTCTGATAAGTGCTGTTACAGATTGCATGACCTATAATTTCTCATAATAGCATGGTTAACACTGTTCTTCTTGAGCAACAGCTTAATATTAATATACAAGAATTGGGAAAAATACTGGACCGCAAAGAAATGTTCAGTTAACCAACTGACGTCAAATTGACAAGGGCAACACCTTCAACAAAGACTGTGGACAAAAGAAGAAGCCAGTGGGTTTAAGATGATTATCATAGTCTGCCTTGGACAGCTGTTAAAATTGTGACATGGTAATCACAGGATGGAATTTGAAGCAATGTTAGTTTTTAAGAACTACCACATAAACAAGTCAGATGTATCATCATGAATAAAATCTTTGTTAATGATTCATGAAAGTCTATTTTTGCCAGGGCTATCAATTAATCTAAAAAGAACTACAATTATTAATTGTTCAGTCTATAAAAAGTAAAGAAAATAAATGAAAATATTATATATATAAATATATATATTTATATGAAGTATTTATAGTGCAATAAACTGAGAAGCAAGCCCTTACACATACAGGAGCTGAAACCAGCTAATGTTTGGCATATTTAATTGATAAGATAATAAAATGATTTAGCAACTATTAAACCTTGCCAAGTAATTTTCTGTAGTCCATCTCACTGATTAATCAAATAATAATTTCAGCACAAATTCTGGCATTAAACAACATACAAAATCAAAAATCAATCAGAGATTGCAACATCATGAATGAATGTTACCAAAATGTGTTTTTATAAAGGTCTCTTGGTCCAGAATATACGACTAACACTACTAACAATACTGATAAAACATGTGTACTTGTGTGGAATCTGACCAAAATGTCACATCAGAATGAATTCAGGTGAAAGGGTTCCCATAGATATTGTATGCTAAATGACGGATGTGTGAGAGTGAACAGGTGTGTATGCTGTTAGTGAGTACGTTTCTCACCTCTGTCTGGAGACATGGTCATTCTCTTGCTGGGGGGGGAACCTGGCCTGTCTTTGTCTGAAGGCAGGTACCTCTTCCTGTTGCCCTTATCTCCCTGCTGATGGAAAATGAAAAGGGAAAGAATTTAATGCAAGAAACAAGGTCAGAGTCCAATTGATTTATTTCACATCTAAGCAAAAAAATAAAAATAAAAAAAATAATCACCCAGTCAATTACAATTTCAACTTCAAGTAATTTGCAGGTAGATTTACCCAGTGCTCGTCACAGGAAATATGTCAGCACATTGTTTCATGCATGTATGGAACTAAATTGGCTGTGTGGAGGGACATTTTTAGTGATGGAAAACCTAACTTCATACAAGTTAACAAGGAGCATTTAACAGAATAGTTCGACATTTTGGGAAATATGTAAATTTGCTTTATTGCAGAGAGAGAGATGAGAGGAGCGATATCACTCATGATTTTATGCTAAATACGAAGCTAGAGGCATGAGGCAATTAGCTTAGCTTAGCAGAAAGACTGGGAACGGGGAAATAGCTAGCCTGGCTCTTACCAAATGTAACAAAATCTGCCTACCAGCACCTCTAAAGCTCTAAAGCAGATCATTAACATGTTATATCTTGTTTGTTCAATCCCTACAAAAACCAAAGTGTCAAACAATCAGTTGTGGTTTTACGTGGGGTGGGGGGTGCGTTATGTGCTGGACCATTTCTTGGCTGGGAGCAATAACTTGCTGCAGGGGACTCCCCAGTGAACACTCTGCAAAATGTCAAACTACTACTTTAAGAAATCAAGTTTAATTTTAGACTGGACATTAACCATTAAACATTCCAGCCAACATACAATTATGCAACCTAATTTTACTTGAAAATGGCATAATGTTTTGATTTTCCAGTTATTGCAAACTGCATGGGATTCCTAATGACCTTATTACTGACAGTTTGATTGGCTGTAGGACTGGCTGACTGGTCTGTGTGCCACCTCTCTGTTATACAGTTACTTTTATTTAAAAAAAACTGGATACTACTGGTGGTGGTAAGAGAGAAAATGTGTTTTTTGTGACTTGGGTGAAAAGACCCTTTAAAAATGGAAAAAGGAGCAATAGTAACCTTGTTGAGGAGGGTGAGTTTGATATCTTTGTGGGAACCTGAACCTCCGTAGCTTCCTGGGGGGCCCATGGCGCCGGGTGGGGGATGCACAGGGTGGCCACCCCTGCTACCAGGTCCTGATCTGGGTATGGTGTTTCCTCCTCTAGGTGGGGCACCAGATGGGTCGATCTTCCTGCGGTCCTCCCTGAAGGGTTCTTCTTTCTTTGATGGTCTCTCTGCGATGAGGACAGGAAAACACGGGAACTGATAAACCATGGAATGCTAACCATTAGTTCTATATTTCCCATTTGGAGAAAAATCAATAAAGTATTCTAAAATCTTTAATTTTATACCTAGATAAAGTCTAGGCATTTTAACAACTATGTGGAAGGATAAATATAGAAATATCTGTGTTAAACATAAATAAATAAATAAAAACAACTCTTAAGAGTTTAAGTGACAGTAGCTCAACAGCAATCATAAAAAATACTGCAAGGAAAAGCCACTTGAATTAACTGGTGAATGAAACTAGTATTTGGGTTAAAAAGAACCTAAGAGCAGCAGAGTGGCGAGTATGACATGCCTTTGCTGTTGTACTGATGGACTGGATTGTTAGGGTTATGGAAATGTACATTACGCTGAATTTACCATGAGAGACAATGGGGTACAGGTAATTGCAACCCCCTCAATATTTTTTTTTTTACCTGGCCTTTATTTGTTCGCAGTGGCTACTTATTTGACTCTTGGCCATTATTACTATATACTGGCTTATTTGAGAATTTATGATCTGTATGTTATGCTGTTGTGTATCCGCCTGCCTATGTGTCCTGTGTGCCTGCTGCATGGGGACTTTATTGCGGACACTAACCCCTGTTCTTGTCTCTGCCATGTTGAGGCCGGTCCCGCACAGCCCCTCGGTCCTTGCGGGGTTGATTTGGTGTGGGAGAGCGGGAGCTGGCAGATGACACCGGGCTGGCCAAGTCAGCGTACATGTCATCTGAGTCTGCACTACGCACCGAGCTGCTGCTTGACGACGCTGATGACACAGATGAAACGCTGCTCACACTCAGCGATCTGTGGCAAGAGACAACAGGTTGACCATGAGCTGCTGACTGGCAGTCACACGCTGTCATCACAGTTGTGATGAGCGCTGTCATTGCAGTTGTGAAATAACACAACATGCACACATGTGTGTACGTACGTATGTATACACACACACACACACTTAATAATTATCATACCTGGATTTCCTGGAGGGTTTCCCAACAGAGACAGCACATGAAAGCAAGAGAGAACACAGAATTAATCCATATTAAGTGTAACCAGAATGACCCATTATTTAAAATACTTTTATATTATTGATATTTACCCTACAGACTTACACAGTGACTGAAGATGAATGCAACAGGTAAATAAGTTACAATTCTGCTAGCACCAAAACCTAAAAGCAGCCAGTTGTAATTGCTATAACTATGAAGGTCACAATACTCTTACAATATTCCTGTAAGATCAGAGCTAAGGTCTCTGCAATAGGTTTTAAAGACCTTTCTGATGCTACATGGAAAGACATGAGTCCAATTTGGCAGTTTCATTGAGATTATCATCATCTGCATGTCTGTGTTGACTCAGTTTAAGTTACATTGTGTGCAAACATGCTTTATGTCCAATCTGTGTTAATCAAACACATTATATAATGAGATCATAAACGCCCCTCCCCAAAATGCAAAATATGGTCAACAACATCTCTTTAAAAGGAAGTTTTTGGCAAACTGCAGTTCTGATGACAATGAGGGTCTTCACATGGGCGAGTACCTGGATTTTCTGGATCCAGAGCGTGAGAGGGAGTTGGAGGAGGATCTGGATCTGGAGCTAGAACCAGAATAACTGCTACCACTTCCACTAACGCTCCCACTCACAGTTCGCCTGGAAGAGACAGACACAGAACTGAGAACACAGTAGGTAGTTTTTTATTAAATCAAAACCAAAGTGTACTACCCAGCTCCCTGTTCAGCAATTATCGCACGTCAGTATATATTTAAAAGATATAAAGAAAAAAACAGAAGTAGTAAATTTTAATTAATCTGGCTCTGAGTTATTAAATCAGTTTGTAAACCACTACAGGCCCCATTTTCTTCTAATTTAAATGCCCATTGCTAACGCTTCTGTAGCCCTGGGAAGACATGTGCTAACTCTGTGACACTTGGTATCACCAGCTGCTTCTTTTCCCCTGCCTGCAATGACAAACTCAAGGGTGTAACAGCACTAGGTTCATGCCAGACCCCCAGTTCCACCCAGCCTTGACGAATTAGTAGGATTCACAAAGGTAGTTTAAAGGATTGGAAACATAGCTTCCCATGGGTGAACACACACTTATTAGGCTAACTGCAAGACAAAGCTTTAACAATAGCGCACACACTAGTGTCCTTTCTAAGCCAACTACATGATTTACGGTAGTCAAGATAACACATAACTGTTTTGCTAAGTCCACTAAAAGCCAAACTTGGGACAATGATCATACAGCTAAACAATCCAAAACCTACATCCGTCTTGTACAGCAAAAAAACATTTCCTTGTTCTACAGCAGGTGTTTTCGAAGTCTGATACTGTAGCATTCTACACAGACAAAATTGAGACAATGGTGCTGCCCAACGCCCCCCTTTTGTCACTACTATTATCATTCTTTGTCTTACTTCAAATTAGGTGATAATCATTCTCTAAGTTTCGGAACTACAGCTCCAATGATGCTTTGGGGTATGTAAACAGAAAGTATAAGATCGCTTAGCTAGCTGGGCTACAACTTAAGCTCTATTTGTTTTAGCCGTAATTTGTCAACATTTTGTCAAATTGACACCATTAAATGAATTAATAGCTATTATTATTAGCTATTACAAGTTCCTGTTTGCAATGCACCCATGGATGTACAAAGAATTATCACTGGATTAATTTGATACTGAAGAAAACTTTAAAAACGTGATGATTCTCAAGCAAGTTCTGGAGTTATAAGGAGAGTCTTTTTTGTATGATTTCTAAGCAGATTTATGGACATTTATTCGCAATGAACATAGGGCTGGGCGATATGGCCAAAAATGTTATCACGAAAATGTCAGTCGATATCGATAATTATCATGATAAATGTCAAAGTTCAAAGACTGATTTTTGCTCCTGAGTGAATGTTGAAGAACCCAGATGGTTAATTGTGTTTTTTGTGGCAACTAGCATTCAAGGTGCATTAGCGCCCCCCTCTCCTGGTGTATGGGTGGTTTAATTATATCGAACATTTGTTATATTGAGGAAAATAATATCGCCTATAACCTCAACAGCTGAGGATGAACTTAGTTTCTGGCTGCTCGTTATTGCTCTGCTGGATTTAGCGTCTCTGTCTAGCTAACTAATCTTCAATATGGAAGACGAGTAAATTTCATCCTCTGCATTTCCACTGTCAGACTTTCACTGCTATTTCAGTATGTAGACTCATTACATCGTTTATCATCATATTTTTTGTTTTACTGACTAACTAGAGAATGATCAGAAACCTGTATAGGGTGTTTAAATGCCACAGTATCCCAGTTTCCATTACAGGACTCCAACTTGCACGTCAAGGTTTCTCAAAACTGGGATAAGGGCTTATCCAGGTTTATGAAAGCAGGATATAAAATAAAATTCTAAAAACAGCCCTAAGCAGCAATGGAAATGTGATAACACATTGTTATCCAGTGTGTCCCCAGTAATCTTTTAAGTGCAGTGGCTTAAGAAATGACTGAATGTTCAATAAAGATAATGGTTTAATTTTACTGTTATTGTAAAGTCAGCTGAGGCTACACTGACAGGCCTTTTTTACAGCAGACATTTTACTTATGATAACAGGAAAGGCATTAACAAGCAAACATTAACAAAGACTTTGTTCTTTTCAAGTAAGTCTTGACAGTGTGAAAGTGAGCAAGCATGCAACAAGGACCCTGGAACTGAAGCTGTTAAATGGAATTCAGGCATAATTTTTATTATTTATACTGGTGGTTTTCTTATTGTCATTCCTTTTCCCTCTTTATGAAACTGCAAAGGAGGATCTGTCACGTGTGTCCTGGCAACAATGCGTTCAGCAAGTATCACTAACCTATATCATATCTGTCAGTCAGAGGGAAGTAGTTTATGAACAGAATAACAGGTGATGGAACTGGTTTTCCTGGATAGTTTCCACGGTGTGACACGTTCTGCCCACACTCACGAGATGAGTACAGTCTCACACACCCTTACTGTTCTTCCCTGCCCTTTAACTGTTCTTCCTCTCTGGCTGATGTTTCTCTCTGTCATACACAATGTGTATAAAACTCACAAAGTGCAGTTTTCCCTCTAGCCAGCCACCCACTCCCTCGCACACACACAATCTCTATGGTCTTCCCCCAAAATGTACAGCTGTGGTGTAGACATGCAGTATCACTTTATTCCACACACAAACACAGACACAAACATGCAAATGAAAATGTGTTAGGAAACACAGTTCTGCTTATTGCAAATGTAACTGCTTAACAATGTCATCCACTGTCGACATACTTCCTTGCAAATGTGAGTCCAGTAAACAAACATGCAGGCAGGCTAACATTCTCCCACCCACATGCACACACCTGAAACTAACAGCACAGCATCCAGACAGTTTTCCTCTGCTCACACCAGATTGTGAGGAATCACAACAATTTTTTTCAATTCAGCGTGACAAGACACGAAGAAAACACTACATATGTGACTTTCCCTGAAAAAAACAAAGAGATCGTCTCCACCACTAAATTGTAGCAGTTTAAAAAAAAGTCCAATGATTCTGTGGCAATCCATTTCCAGTAAACTGACAGAGACCATCTTATATTAAAAAAACTGTGATCATAATCACATTGTATGCTGATAAAAAAATATATATATTTGTTGCCCCATTTATACTTTTAAATATCTGATCTGCCCAAGGTGCATGACGTGGCCAAGTGTAAATGCAACCAAGAAGCAATGTAAATTTCATCCATATCTCCAAGCTACAGGGTTCAGACAAAAATTTAGAACTTATGTTTGGGCTAGCCTACTTGACACGGTGCATCCTGTTTAGTGCTGGGGTTTGTCATTTACGCATGAATGCAACACACAGGTGGTAAATATTCATGCAGCCTAGATAAGGATGGAGGATATCAAACAAAATTTGTCATCAGGGAAGTTTAAAGCTGCCAAAAACCAACCAGGGAAATGGACGGTATTGGAGGCATTTGGATTTGCTTCAGCTTACATTAACTACGTCAGGCTCGAGTCAGGTTCGGACATAAAAAACAGTATACTTTTAAAATGCTGTTTACATGTGAAAACAACGTGCATTTCCATACAGGTGGTCATCTAGATAGCGTAGCCTGTGTTTTAGTGCTTATCTGTATAGACCTTTCTCACAGTGTTGAAATTTTAACTATTTGTACACAAGTTTAATTAATAGCATTAATAATGGTTGCATTCCATGCAGTCCTGGTATAGTGCATGTTGACTCACTGACATTGTTTACTGGGACACTTCAAATGGAATGGAGCTATCATTTATTTTTTTATTCACGTGCTTTTCCTGCTATGACAGGGCAAATTGTCCACTGAAAGAAAAGGTGTATGGCTTTGGCTGAAGGTATATTGTTAAAAGTGAGAATGTTTTTAAGTATTAATGTTGTTGATCCCATTTTGCACGCTTCTTGTTGACTTTGATGCGTTTGAAATCTGATGCTGTGTATGGTAATAGGAGGATGCTTTGCTTGGTCTTAAACATAATTCTAGTTGACTAAGTTACAGGAAAGTCAGCTGCCAACAGAAACTGCCTGCTTTCTTGTGACTGGCTTGCTACCAAATATGCGGTGCAGGCCAACTAAAATGTAGACAATGTCACAACTTTAGAAGGCCCCAAACAGGTGTTGTGTGTCTATTAACCGGTCACACCAGATTAGACAGCAGATTTTTTACGAGGTAAGCCAACACTAACTTCAGGCTATCCAGTTTGAATAGACTAACTGGAACTGAACTTTTCCTTTTCCTGATTCCTGCCATAAATGAAATTTCTTTTGCATTGTAATGTACTCCAACAGATTTTCAGCCAAATCTGGCCCTATAACAGATAAAGTAAAATGCAATGTAGAGCATTAGAGTTATCTTTTTTTAAACAGCACTTTTACTGTTGCATCAAAATTAACAGAGCTTGGAGGTGAGACACCTACCTCCGAGGAGGACGCTGCTGCCGTTCTTTCCGCTTATCTTCCCTTGGGTTAGGAGGTTTTCCAGATTCCCGTTGTGGCAGTGGTCTCCCTGCTCCACCGCTGCCTGCCCCACCACCTGCACCTCCAGGCTCCCGGAGATTGGTGGGAGGCTTCCCTCCTTCTGGCAGGGGTTTGGAAGGCCTGCCCTGTGGCCCACCAGGTGGAGGAGGACTGGGAGCTTTCTTCATGGGAGGCTTGTCCCTGCGAGGGGGGGGCATGGCACCCGGCTTCAGGGGCATGCTTAGGAAGGGAAAAGGCACTTCTTGTTTTTTCGAGCATGCAGACAGTGATGAGCAGACATGTGCTAGCAACTAGCATGCCAGCAGAGCACATGCAATGTTCTAGCTAATGATTAATAAATACTAACCGTAACAATATCATGTAATGTGATGCTGGAGCTGGGGCTGTCACAATCATTAAATTTTTGTTGATGATTAATTAGTAAGGTTTAGACAGCCAAGCTCTTTTTTTCCACGTTTTTTCCCCCGACATTGGAACCTTGCACTCAGGTAGACCGTTTGTCTCAACCCAGCTAATGGAAACTAAACTAAATCGCATTCTATTTGTTGCAACATTTCTAACATTAGCCAGGTTTCCATCCACATGTAGCGCAAATTTGAACCGAATTGACAGAAAATCAGCAAAAGAAAATGCAAATTACTGCGCATTTCCATCCACTACCATTATGCAAATATTAGACGATGAGTTGGGGATGCTAATTCTCCAGTCAGGTGCCATTAAGAGGGCGCAACAAGATGATGTAATCAAGTGTACCTGTCAAACCTCAAATGGTGGAAAACAATGTGGAAAATGTGTTGGAAATATGGCTTTTATGTTTGTTTCATGTAGTTGGCTTAAAATTCCCTTGATTGTGGAATCTGAAGATTGTGCAAAATGATCGCAGTCAGCTCAAATAATCGTGATCAGGCGATCATGTAATAATTGTGACAGGCCTAGCTGGAGCAAGCCCAAACTAAAGTGCCTTGTTCTGACAATTTAGGTAATTATTTACTATCATGCAAAAAAAGCTGAACACTAATGAGATTATGTATTTAAGGAGAAACAAGGAGGGAAGCATAGAATATAAGCATGGCCGACTATGGATTAAGTGCTTGGGATTTACCCTTTAGCTAACATAGGAGGAAGGTCTGGTTTGTTCTTAGCATTCCTCTGTGCTGGACTCGGTGAGGGAGATGTGGAGAATGATCGAGACCTATAAAGCAACAGTAAAGTAGTCATAAAAGTGTCATTATGCTGCTTAATTTAAGATTAGATTACATCACACAAGTATACAATGATTTTCCAATGCTGTGTTCTGTCATTCAAAAAAAAAACATAACAAGAGTTGTGCTTCGATGTGTTTTCATTTTCTGTGTGAGCAACTGAGCAACCAAGGACATACAGCTGTATGTCCATTATGTGACTAAATGTGTGTAGTCAAAAAAAAAAAGCGCTTTAGCTGCTAAATGCTCCACCATGTTAACCAGCTAGTCGCTAACTGTGTCTGTCTGCCGTTTGGGGCTGATCACGTAGTGTTTTCACAGTCATTTGATTGATTATTCCATCCATTATCTATACCGCTTATCCTCAGAGGGTCGGGGGGGGGGGGGGCTGGAGCCTATCCCAGCTGACATTGGATGAGAGGCAGGGTACACCCTGGACTGGTCGCCAGTCAATCACAGGGCTGACACACAGAGACAGACAGACATTCACGCTCACAGTCACACCTACGGGCAATTTAGAACCCAGAACCCTCTTGCTGTTAGGCGACAGTGCTAACCACTGCGCTGCTCTGATTGATTATATAAAAATATAATTTATAGTCGCTTTAAGTAAATCAAGAATTTTTTCCCCCTCGCCTATTGATAATGCTACCTTATTAGCATCTCAAAATTCACACCGACATCTGCGGAAGATGTTTTTTTCCTGTAAGCTGATGTGAACGTTATTTACACATCCTCATGTTTACATATTACATATTGTAGCTGGACTATCAATGTGTAAATAGTCAGGCAAATTCAACAGCTCGGTGCAGTGATGTGCACACAGAGATACATGCAGACACACACACTCTCTTGTGTACCTAGAGCGGCTGCCACTGAAGGAGCTCCGCTGGGAGGAGTGGCTGGAGTAAGAGCTGAATGAGGAAGAGCGACTGCGGGAACGAGACGACCCAGAGCCTGTGTAGGATGATGAGCGAGACGAAGACCTGCAACACAGACACACCAAGTTAAAATGAATGAACAGCTTCTTAAAGAGTAATCGAACACTGCCTTTTTGCCTGTGGGGAGGGGGTTGTCTGGGCACTTGCGCATTCTGTTAGTTGGAGACTATTCTTCTCCAATTACATCAGATGACCTCAAAATCAAAGTCAGCCTTGTAACAGAACAGACAGAAGAGGGTGTCTAACATTTATGATTGAAAATCCACTATACACAGTCTAAATGAATATGTAAAAGGGGCACAAATCAGTTTACTTGTCACAAGCTCTGGAGGACCTTTTTAATCTCTGAGAACCTTGATGATGTCATCATACACAACAGGAAGCCAGCATTACAAATTAGAGGCACAGAGCTTGAAAGACAAGGGTGTTTACCAGGCAGAGAGGGTCTAAAGAACAGAAGTTACTGTTTGCATGTGGGGAAACATAGGATTCAGAGTTTTTGGAGATTTCCCCATACTAGGGACTAAAAGTCAGGATATCTCGGACTCTGCTGCTCCTATTTGAGTATTATGGATTGCACTGTTGGTTTGTCGGTCCACCACTTTGGCCCAGACTGAAATATCTCAACAACTATTTGTTGGACTGCCACGAAAGTTTGTACAGACATTCATGGTCCCCAGAGGATGATGCCTAGTGACTTTATTGATCCCCTGACTTTTCCTCTAGCACCATAAGCAGGCAGACATTTACAGTTTTTAGCGAAATATGTCCACAACTATTGAATGGATTGCAATCAAATTTGGTACACATATGAATGGTGCCCAGACGATGAATCCGAATGACTTTTTCTTCTAACACCACCATGAGGTCAAATCAGTTATCCTATAGAGAAATATCTCAACATCTATATGGATTGACAACATTTTGTACAGCCATTCATGGTTCCCAGATTTAGCTCTAGCTCCACCATGAGATTGACATTTTTGGCA
The DNA here is from genome assembly GCA_002120245.1 of Maccullochella peelii. Lineage (NCBI taxonomy): Eukaryota > Metazoa > Chordata > Actinopteri > Centrarchiformes > Percichthyidae > Maccullochella > Maccullochella peelii. The sequence goes on from LKNJ01005453.1 coordinate 29,253, forward strand.
TTTTGTGAAATATCAACTAGTCAATGTCAACAACTATTGGACGGAGGACCTGGAATGGCAAAAACCTGTTGGACTCCAAGCATGTGGAGCACCACCATGAGCACTAGCATCCAGTAGCAAGTCTGTGGCTGTTGTTCTTTGTACTGTACAAATATCACTGTACACTGTCTGAGCAAATGCATTCAGATCTTTCATCTCATTCTGAAAAATTCTATAAACGTTTGATAAAATTCTAAAAATGTTTAATAAATGACAGCTAAGCTCAAGTGGCTACTGATTTAGCAGAAACTAAAAAAGAAATCCCCCTCATGGTGTCATTTGACATTTCTTTCTGCAAGAATCAACAGGATGTTTTCTCTTCCTGTGAGGAATAAACAACTCTGCCTTGTACATTATCCTGCAATCAACAGGCTGTGCCAAACATTTCCACACGTCAAGCTTGACTTGCAAACTCACACTCCTAAATGTTATATTATGTATATGTCTGCTGTTTTTAAGATACAGTGCATCCGGAAAGTATTCACAGCGCTTCACGTTCCACATTCTGTCATGTTACAGCCTTATTCCAAAATGGAATAAATTCATTTCTGTCCTCAAAATTCTACACACAATACCCCATAATGACAAAGTGAAAAAAGTTTCTTAGAGAGTTTTGCAAATTTATTAAAAATAAAAAACTAAGAAATCACATGTACATAAGTATTCACAGCCTTTGCTCAATACTTTGTTGATGCACCTTTGGCAGCAATTACAGCCTCAAGTCTTTTTGAATATGATGCCACAAGCTTGGCACACCTATCTTTGGGCAGTTTCGCCCATTCCTCTTTGCAGCACCTCTCAAGCTCCATCAGGTTGGATGGGAAGCGTCGGTGCACAGCCATTTTCAGATCTCTCCAGAGATGTTCAATCGGATTCAAGTCTGGGCTCTGGCTGGGCCACTCAAGGACATTCACAGAGTTGTCCTGAAGCCACTCCTTTGATATCTTGGCTGTGTGCTTAGGGTCGTTGTCCTGCTGAAACATGAACCGTCGCCCCAGTCTGAGGTCAAGAGCGCTCTGGAGCAGGTTTTCATCCAGGATGTCTCTGTACTTAGCTGCATTCATCTTTCCCTCTATCCTGACTAGTCTCCCAGTTCCTGCCGCTGAAAAACATCCCCACAGCATGATGCTGCCACCACCATGCTTCANCTCACCGAGCTCTTTGTGAATCTGGGAAAGTGGTGACCCTGTAGAGAGAGCAGATCTGCTGCCTGATGACTTTGACTGAGCACACGCTCATCATCCCATCACACATGTGAGAGAATAACATACAGTGCATCCGGAAAGTATTCACAGCGCTTCACGTTTTCTACATTCTGTCATGTTACAGCCTTATTCCAAAATGGAATAAATTCATTTCTGTCCTCAAAATTCTACACACAATACCCCATAATGACAAAGTGAAAAAAGTTTNTTAGAGAGTTTTGCAAATTTATTAAAAATAAAAAACTAAGAAATCACATGTACATAAGTATTCACAGCCTTTGCCATGAAGCTCAAAATTGAGCTCAGGTCCATCCTGTTTCCACTGATCATCCTTGAGATGTTCCTACAGCTTAATTGGAGTCCACCTGTGGTAAATTCAGTTGATCGGACATGATTTGGAAAGGCACACACCTGTCTATATAAGGTCCCACACTTGACAGTGCATGTCAGAGCACAAACCAAGCATGAAGTCAAAGGAATTGTCTGTAGACCTCCGAGACAGGATTGTGTCAAGGCACAAATCTGGGGATGGGTACAGAAAAATATCTGCTGCCTTGAAGGTCCCAATGAGCACAGTGGCCTCCATCATCCGTAAATGGAAGAAGTTCGGAACCACCAGGACTCTTCCTAGAGCTGGCCGGCCGTCTAAACTGAGCGATCGGGGGAGAAGGGCCCTAGTCAGGGAGGTGACCAAGAACCCGATGGTCACTCTGTCAGAGCTACGGCATTCCTCTGTGGAGAGAGGAGAACCTTCCAGAAGGACAACCATCTCTGCAGCAATCCACCAACCAGGCCTGTATGGTAGAGTGGCCAGGCGGAAGCCACTCCTTAGTAAAAAGCACATTGCAGCCCGCCTGGAGTTTGCCAAAATGCACCTAAAGGACTCTCAGACCATGAGAAACAAAATTCTCTGGTCTGATGAGACAAAGATTGAACTCTTTGGCGTGAATGCCAGGCGTCATGTTTGGAGGAAACCAGGCACCGCTCATCATCAGGCCAATACCATCCCTACAGTGAAGCATGGTGGTGGCAGCATCATGCTGTGGGGATGTTTTTCAGCGGCAGGAACTGGGAGACTAGTCAGGATAGAGGGAAAGATGAATGCAGCTAAGTACAGAGACATCCTGGAAGAAAACCTGCTCCAGAGCGCTCTTGACCTCAGACTGGGCCTACGGTTCACGTTTCAGCAGGACAACGACCCTAAGCACACAGCCAAGAAATCAAAGGAGTGGCTTCCGGACAACTCTGTGAATGTCCTTGAGTGGCCCAGCCAGAGCCCAGACTTGAATCCGATTGAACATCTCTGGAGAGATCTGAAAATGGCTGTGCACCGACGCTTCCCATCCAACCTAATGGAGCTTGAGAGGAGCTGCAAAGAGGAATGGGCGAAACTGCCCAAAAATAGGTGTGCCAAGCTTGTGGCATCATATTCAAAAAGACTTGAGGCTGTAATTGCTGCCAAAGGTGCATCAACAAAGTATTGAGCAAAGGCTGTGAATACTTATGTACATGTGATTTCTTAGTTTTTTATTTTTAATAAATTTGCAAAACTCTCTAAGAAACTTTTTTCACTTTGTCATTATGGGGTATTGTGTGTAGAATTTTGAGGACAGAAATGAATTTATTCCATTTTGGAATAAGGCTGTAACATGACAGAATGTGGAAAACATGAAGCGCTGTGAATACTTTCCGGATGCACTGAACATTTCTGCTTCTTTTTGCAAACTCCCACACCCCACAATGTACACATTAGCTAGAAAAGCAAAATGGACGCTCTTCTTCTTGTTGTCAAGGTCACCATTTTATCCTCCAAAGTAAACTAAATTTAACTAAGCTAAGTTATCTTAGTCATTTTACTCCAGAAAGACGCATAGAAGCGTTTTCTGATCTGACATCCCTATCAGCAGGATGATATAATTTGTCTGTGCTTTCCAAATCACTGCTGAAAAAAATAAGTTGTTTTTTGGGTAAGGATTAGGTCCAAAAACGACGTGGTTGCAGTGAGGGAAAGAGCATGATTTGGGTTAGGGTTAAAATAAGTACTTTGTTAATTAGGGGACCTTAATGTCACAGTAAAAATACTAACTACTGGTTAAGTTTGGAGAATGATCATGGTCAAAAGATTGTGGTTGAAACAAACCAATGTTGACTGTTAAGAAACTGGAAGTGAACAACTGTTTCCCATGTCAACAGTCCAACACTATCCATCCACCTTGACCTCCCCCTCTGCGGACTTTGTCGCTCTATAAAAATGTTCCATTATTTACTCATAACAGAGTCATAACTCCCATGGTTGCTAGAGGGTTTAAGCCCCGTTTACACTTCTCATTTAAAGTATCTCATATCCGGATAAAAAACAAAACCGATTTTCCCGGGTTACATGCAAAGGAGAGTTGGCCCTACTCCAGACTAGAGGGACTGGCAATGCACCTGAAGCTGTTGATAACTGCCAAAATTGCCAGCACAAGAATAACTTGTGTACTTTAGCAGTTAAAACAGCTAGCTAGCTAACAGCTAAAAGCTATAAACACAAACACATGAATGAATCGGACATATGCACTAGCGGGACAAAAGTTTTATCGTCCCCACAGGCTGTCACTCACGCCGCTTTCTCACCCATACAGATCATGGCTCTCAACCTCACAGAAAGTCATTTACATAGTTAGTGTACACTTGGGAGGAGTAAAGATGACGTGGTGAAAAAGTAAACAGGGTCTTTGTCACTTGAATGTAAACATATGTTGTTTTTGGGCATTTGCTGAAATGACTGATTAGGGGGACAGTCTCCCATTTTGATTCGGAAAATGTCTGCATACACAGACAACCCAACCAGAATCAGTTTAGGAGTGTATCCGGGCTCCGGGGCAAAGAATCTCAAATAGATTAATACATTTTGTTCAAGACATTCATTCTCAAAGAATTAAATAAAAGCAAAAAAGGGAACTGCACCACACTAGCTTTTTTGTTAACATATTGTAGTTTTCTATTATGCAGTGTCAGTGAGTAGCTTCTCAAATGTCTCTACAAATACACATTTTCAGCAGTCAATGATTAATTGATTAATCTTTTTGGAAGTAGTTTGCTCATGCAACTCACTTTTCATTTTGGCTTCATTTTGACTTTTCATTAAAAAAGCATTTAATTGAATTTGCATTACATTTGCCTTTCAAAAAAACTGTTAATGTTAAAAATGTTTTCGTTTCATCCCTATAAATTACCTATTTTAATTAAACTGAGCCCTACATCAATTAGATGCTACTTAGCTTGACAAGTACTGCATAGTTACATCGTGAAGATTGATGTTAGCGTAAAAAGTTGGGTAAACTGAAAGGTGTGTCAACAGGTCGTGGATCACTGGTGCTCCTCACAACTGCACGCTCATTAAGACGGCGAACAGAAACAGAGACAGCAGAGTGGAACCTGGACTGACCCTCACACACTGAATTAGACACAGGCAACCTGAGGAAAACAAGCTGCTTTGCAATTACTGCTGATAAAAACAAAATGAAAAAAGGGCCCAGTATTACAAAAAGTCTCCAGTACCTGTGATAACAAATAATCAGTGTGCAGTTCTTGTTGGCGAAGGGAAATGAAGGGAAAAGCCAAGTAGAAATATTTCCGGTTTTGATACGTTGCTCTGTAATGAATGCAATTTCATTTTTGACACAGTCTGTGTCAGCACTGTATGTAGTCCCAGCGTCATGCCAATAAAGCACCCAGCGAATTAATGTGAACTCAGCGAGATGGAGGGAGAGACAGTCGTTGCATTTTCCATTATTCTGAGGATGAAAAAGTTGCAGTAGAGAGCAAGCTGTCCGGCCCTGCTGGCACTGCGCACAGGAACACGCTCATTAATACAGGAAGCTAGGAAGAGCTGAAACCTCCCGCTACTTCCTGCTAACAAACAGGAGAATCAACTGAACACCTGCTTCATATTCTCCTCACAGTAATGAGAAACACACACACACACACACACACATAGGCTCACTCAACTTTGAACACTCGCTCCGTATCTCTCTCTGGTCATTCGATTCAATCAGCGTGCTGAGAGAGATCGATGAGATCAGAGCTTTGACCTCTACTCATGAACAGTCATCTCACAAAACACACACACACACACACACACACACACACAAACACACTTCAAGACAAAGGGCCTATTTGAGGAAATTACATCATCATCAGCCGTGGTGTCACCAGGGTCAAGGCTGGCTGGAACCCGTCCCATCACGGCGGAGATTACCCCAGCGAATGGTTATTACACACTTTATGAGGGATTGCTACGATGAGGGTGACTACAGATACACCCCTCAGCCAGCTCCCTCCGCCTCCCCCACCTGAGCCGGATTGATAGCGCAGCCCATTACTGATAGATGGATGGAACAGATTATGCAACGCTCCATTAGTGTCACTTTATATAGGAGGGCGAGGTGTGTGTGTCTGCGGCGGAGACAGTTGCACAGCAGAAGGGCAAAGGTTTCTGGAACAAACTGGCACTTGTCACTGATTAAAGGTAATATACTGTGGGGTTGATTGGAATGAGAGCAATCAAAATGGGAAGTATGATTGTACATAATGACAATTTAAACATATTCACATGCATATTTCATGGGATCTGCAGAGAGAATCTTTAATCTAAATATTTTATTCTAGGGTGCAGCGCTGGGAAATAGTTTCTCAAATATGCATACAAATATGTGTTTTAGTAGAAAGAACTGTGCCATCAATAAAAAACTTAAATCTCATTATAAGATCAGCTAAGACCTTGTTAAAAGGTGATATTGTGGAGAAGTGCAGAAACACCAAAGCTATGGGCACAGAAGACTAACACTCAATTAAAATCTAAAATCTAAACCCACGTGCAGACATCTGCCGTTGAAATGCACAACAAATGGCAAAAGAGCATAGCTGTCAGTGACTTTTACTTGAAATTAAAAGACCTTACTCTATTTTGTTTCAAGGTGGGCCGTGATTGGCTTGTCACATCCCTGCAATACAACACAGAAGAAAACAAGACTGAGAGTCTACAGCAATTTAAATGCTAATGTCAGCATACTAACAGGCTCACAATGACAATATGCTGATGTTTACCATGTTCACTAGTCTAGAATGTAAGCTTGCTAACATTTGATAATTAGCACTAAACACAAGGCACAGCTGAGACTGGTGGGAATGTTAGTTAATTTGGCCTGACAATGGAAGCAGATGCAAAGTGAAGAGATCGCCAAAGTTATTACAATTCAATCCTGCGGTTAACACAAATGAATCATTAGGTCAATAGGATTGATCCTCTGTGCAACATGGATGTCTGTATCAAGTTCCATGGCAATCAATCCAATAGACATTTCACTAAAAAACAAAATTGTCAGCCATGGTGGCATTAGATGAAAAACTCATTTGGATACATCATCTGGCAACCATGAATGTCTGTACAGAATGTTGGGTCAATCCATCCGTGAACCGAATAACAGATATTGGCATTCCTAGAGCCACACCACTAAACTAACCAGTAAGAACTACTCTACAGTATGTTCTTTTCAGTACATATCTTTTGTCCTGTTTATATGTATATCTATTAAATTAAATGTTTTTTCTTTTATATGTACTATTATTCTGCAGCATTTATCATCATATCTTGGTGAGCTTAAGCCAAAATTTCAGCTTGGTGGACAGTTTTATTCTATAACTTGTATGAATTTGTCTCAACAGTCTAATAATGAACTGTGTGCAGAGGACTCGATAAACAGATTTTGGGTAACTGTAAAACGGACTTGACTTGTGTGGCGTCCCACAGAGGGATGGACATCCATTGGGTGATGTGCATTTGATGCTTGGCTGCTCCTCAGTGTCACTCCCACAGACGGGACAACATGGTACAGTACAGAAGGTCTCTCTCTTTGTTCTCTCCTCCCTCTTCATCTCTTTTCCTAGATGAGTGTCATGAATCCCTCTGGAGCCAGTGGGAAGGTGATTCACCTCAGTTAAGATAATGTCGTCCATCCTCACCTCATCTCTCAGCTAATGGAGCCTGGAGGGCTGGCTGACGTGGGGTGAAGGGAATATTTAATCTTGGGACAAAGATTGCTCTGTATCATTAGGTGTAATGGAACAGAAGTTGGGTATCGACATGTTCAAGAAAGAATTTTCATGTCCACTTGGGTTAAGTAAAATAAATAGGTCCTGCTGATGCTTCTGGATTAATGTATATGCACCACAGACACATTCAAATTAAAGTGTTGCGCGTGAACTAACTGTATTTAACACATTTCAAGTCGAAAGCTGTAATTTCGATGCTATCTATATTTGAATATACTGTACAAGTAAGTCGTTCTACGACTCGAGGTTTCCCCTGTCATTAGATGCAGCTCTAAATGGATTGTGGGAGTTGGAGTTTGCTAGCAGGGTAAGCACTGGGTCCTTTTAGCCTGCAGTGACCTGTGAACAATGGAGACCTGGCAGAGTTTTAGCCATTAACGCTGCTGTTACAAAGCTGCTAGCATCAACCACCGCTCTGCTTTCGTCTCCACTGCACTTCTATTTAACTGGAGGTCTCTCTCTCTCTCTCTCTCTCTCTCGTGCCTCTCCCTCCTTCTATATGCTCCTCTCCTTTTCTCTCTCCCTCTTTCCTTCTCTCTTGCCAGTCTCCCTCTGTCACATTTCTCATCTGCTTCTAGTTCCAGCATCCACCATCTCTTTTCCTCTCCTCACTCCCCTGCCCTTCCTTCTTTTCTCTGTCTCATCCATCTCTCTGCTTGTAATCTCTCCCTCTCTCGTTCTCTTTCTCTCCCTCTCTCCTCCCTGTACACGTCCATCCCTCTCTCTCACTCTGTGCTGTTGAGTGACAGTACAGTTAAACTGTTACTAGCTTCTGCAAAGGAAGAAAGCAGCAGCACCGTGGCTTGGCAAGCACAGAAAGAGGAGTGTGTGTGTGTGTGTGTTTGTTTGTGTGTGTCGTTGCAAAGTCAAATATAAAAGTATATGACTCAAATGAATTGTTCCAACTATTGAAAAAGTTACATGGCTCTACATGAATGTCGAAAATAAATACGAGGGTGGAACATCATCATAATATTTCAGGCCAATCCAAAGACACATAGCGCATACCCCCATTTGGTCTCATAGCATAACATTACTCACATGCACCCAAGAGAAGACACATATATGAACTATGTATAAAACCCAGCACTGCGGCTTTGGAAACCCTCTTTAGGTTACTGAATCTAGGTTATGAAATGTGAGTAAAGAGAATCATTTATAGCTTTTAATTTCAGCATTCACTTTCATTCATAATGAAATGGAAGTCAGTGGGTTTGGTGCCAAGAAGCGATATGTACCTTGCCTTATGTAGGCTACATCACTGCAAGCAAATGAAACCAATATGTGAGAATGAATTTCATACTGATGAAGCAGTAAGAGAAGAAGCAGCTAATATTAATAAAGCCTACTGTGTTTGGTGCTTAATGAAAATAAATCCAATGTAGTTCTAAGCTAAAAGCAGTGATTCATTACAGTATATTTCCTTTATATATTCCTTTACACACTCCAGAACATTAACTGTGTCCTTGTTAGAGAATAAAAGTGACACTTATATACTGGAGTTTACTTTTTTCAATTTGTCTTTCGTACTTTCGGCTGTCAAAGCAGTGTCAGAGAATACACGATTTTGCAGCAATTTTAACCTCTCTTTTAGACAGCTGGTAAACTGCTAACAAGAAGACGGCTTCACACAAATATTGCGACAAAATTAATTAATTCCATTTCTGCTTTTGCTCACAGGGATAAAGTAAATCTGCACATTTTTTATTTTATTTTAAAAACTGCTAATGTGTGCTGTTGACCAATAGAAAGCTGTCTTGATCGTGCTGAGCTTTGAGGGAACAGAGAAAAAATGAAGCTATTGTAGCTTATTAGCACCGTTGCTCCTTCCCTTTGTATTTAACCTTCTCTATTCTATTAAAGAGGAATGGTTTGCAGGCCATCATGAGACATGTGATGGTACAAATACTTTTATTGAATAAACTGTGACAGAGCTAACGAGCATGCTAAATGACAGTTAGAAAGCAGTTGGAGCCTTATTTCCCTCTTTAATAAAACTCTATTTAATGAAATGACAATTCGGCAAAATACTGGGAAAAAAGAAAGAAGCTTGGGGAACTATTGTTAGCTCACCCACCTAGTTCACTAACTAGCCCTGCGAGCAGTCACTACGGCAACAAGCTTCTAACGCTAAATACTTCATGAAGACGTCCACAATAATTTAGCTGTAACACTTTCTGGTTTTTTTTCCAGATCTCAGTTATTTTTCAATCTAAGGAGAAAAACCAGAGCTATTTGAACCGCTGAAAAAAAAATCAGATGTAGGCTGCAATTCAGAGATTATGAAAAAAAAAAAAAAAAAAGATGATGCAGGGCTAGCTACTGGATGCTCCAAAAATTGCCTTCCTGACTGGATGTCGAGTCCCACAGTGAAATCGTGACCATTCTTTTCTGATTGTCAAATTCTAAGCCCTAATCCCATCTGTGCTTGATCAAAAGGAGCATCCCAAACAGACATATCAGATTGTGTTTGTGCGCATGAAGGTAAGCATGCATAGCTTGAAGGGTCAAGCTCCAATCAAGTCTGTTCAAATGACCATGAAGGCTTGAACCTTGAATTTTGTGTAAATATTTGTGGACCTTGATGATTGGATTTTTGGAACTCCGTGGATTCAACTGTGAGGAAGTTTATCACACAGCATGACTCAGCTCTCTACTAAAATAACACAGATGACACACACAAACAAGTGCTCCGTTCAAGTCCACTTAGATGAAAACTGCTGTCTGACTGAATATTCTCTCTTCCACACAATGTGACAGATTTACTTTCCATGTGTGTCTGCCTTCCTGGATGTGTGTGTGTGTGTGTGTGTGTGTGTGTGTGTGTGTGTGTGAGTGTGTGTATCTTTGCACACGGCAGGACACTTCCACCATCTCGCTCCATCACAAATTACCTCATTAAATTTCATTACATTAAAGCCACTTTTATGAATTTAGCGTAGTCCCAGGCCTATTGTTCGTCTGCAAATGAGATTAAAGCAACATTTGCCTTTCTCCCCACTTTCAATTATATTTCTGGAAGGACAGCCCGGGCACAGCGCCTTAATGAGGAGAGAAGAAAAATAAGAGGAAAACAGGGCATTCATAGCACTTTGGACAGTTTTCTGAATTAAGACAATTTAGTAACACATTTGGAAAATTCAGATTTTTATTCCACAATGTACTGCAGTTGCTAAGGTTTATTTCATATTTCTTGTGTCAAAGCTGCAAGATAATCACTGATTTCTTGAAAGTTTTGGGTTTGTTTTTGTCTTAATTGCTGGCAAAAAAAAATCTGTAATGGCACAGAAGTGAATGGCATCCATATTAAAATGCAGTGAATGGTTTTATCCTCCCATTTAGATGAATAATTGATGTACTTGTATGTGTGTGTTTTGTGTAATCAGCAGTGTGTACTCCTTCCGTGTCTTTTATCATGTGCCCCTATAGGGATACAGTGCAAAAAAAACACAGAGTGAACTGAGGATAACACAATGCAGATTACAACATAAACACACACACATGCACAGCTAATGGTCAGCGACATCATGTTGCTAGGCAACAGATGCAACTCCTGCAAGTCTAATGCAGGCTTTTGGTGCTGCTGAAGAACCTTTAACCCACGAAGTAAAATTTGAAATACTGGAGGTTTGAATATAATATAAAACGCTCTAGGCTAGTAGGGTTTTTGTTCTTCCAGGATTTGCCTTGGTATGACAATCAAAAACTCAAAACTGTTCAAAATTTACTGTGGAATAGCGCACGAGGTCGTGCCTTGTACTACAGTGGGGTCACTGTGACTCTGATCTAATGCATGCCCTGCTGCCCTCTGCAAATTTGGCTATTGTTGTCTTTATTAGCGCAAAATGGAGGAAACAAGCAAGCTATGCTGAATGGATAACATGACCCCAAATCATGTGGGTAAGTAAGTATTGTGTGGAAACATTTGGCATGTGACACCATGAAAAAATCATGAATAACACTAAAGCTGTTTGCTGACTTTTTAAACTTTTAACAGCCTTACAGTAACGTCACCACAAGAGCTGAAACGACTGGTCGGTTAATTGACTAGACAGAAAATTGATCAACAACAAATTTGATTAATTGCATTAGTCATTCATCAATCAAAAAGGCAAGTATTGATTGGTTTCAGTTTCTCAAATGTGATCATTTTCTGCTTTTCTCTATTTATAACTTATTTTAAATTGAATTTCTTTGGGTTTTTGACTGTTCATTAAAGAACAGTCACCTCAGAATCTGGGAATTTATGGTGGACATTTTTCACAATTTTTCCATATTTTATAGACTAAATTTGAAATTGATTCATCACAAAATAAATTAAAAGATTAATCAAGAATGAACATAATCATAAGTTGCAGCCTTAAATACCACAACAGCAAATCTGAAATCACGAGCTTGTCACTCAGTGAGGCAGTGGAGGCACAGCAACGTTGGCATTAGTTTAGGATTTGGAAACAAATTAATTATTGTTGGCTTTCATTTGTATGAACTTTGAAAAAGTGACAGCCAGCCCTACAGTGCATGGAGAAAGGGAAATTCCGATGTCGGAGAAAACTGGGTATAAAACTGGAAAACATATACAACATTTGTACATGTTTTATGTGGTTTTTTTGCACTTGAATCAACAGAAAATACACATTCAAAAAAAGAGCATTGACACTCAAAACCTGATAAAATTTCAGATGGATGTTTCTTCACAGCTTTGATGCAAACAGAATCAACAGGACCCTCAAGCCGTCAGCCGAGTCAACAGCCACAGCCGTCAGTGAGCATTGTATCAACAGAAAGGAGCTGGTGGCCTGTGAGCCAGCTATACTGGGAAAGTGGGTTTTTGTGGAGAGGTTGAAGACCAGAGCAGGTCCATGTGAAAGCCTGTGTGGAGAGGCTTGGGTGGCTGATCTGCATGTGAAAAACACGGGGGCTTCACGCACACATTACACAAGGCTTTGGCCCTCTCAAAGAAATAGACACACATGTACACACACACACACACACACACACACTCAAACAACAAACAAGAGGAGAGGGAGGGGACGTAGGGAGGGAGAGCAAAGGCACACTGCAAAAAATAACGGACGGAAGATTTTATTTCTTGAGGATTTGGCAACATTACATGACAGTGTGATTAGTATTTTTCATTGTGGAAGTGAAGGTTGCATTATGCTGAAACAAAAAAATGAATCACAAATTATATCAATACAATGAATATGTCCAGAATCCTTCTTAACACTCACAATGTGTTTTTTTTTTTTTTACAGCGTAGGAGTGTTAAAAAAAACACAGATCAACCAACGCCCACAAGAACCACAATAAACCACGAGGAAGACTTGTGCGACCGTGGAATCCCAATTTGTTCCCCACTGTTGCACCAGCCAGAGCGCCATTGACGGAGACTACCTTTGCTATTATTGTTTTTTTCCCCTTTCTGTCCTTTTTACATCTGTGAATTCAAACTTATCTGTATTCGTCTAGGCTCCGGCATAACTCGCAGCCAAATCCCTCTCCTATGGAATTCCTCTCAACGCCCTCCAGCTCTTTTCCCCCCACAAAAAAATCTAAAAAAGCAAAACAAAAAGAAAAACACCTCCCTTCCTTTTTTAACTACTGTTCTAAAGGCTCGGTTCGTTCCTTTTTCTGCCAGTTTTATTTCAAGGCCTGCTATCCCTTTCTCCATGCCTCCTCCTCTTTCTTTTCATAAACTCCTCCTTCCTTGCTTATTTCCCTTTTCACTCTCAAAGACATCTCTTCATTTCTTTTTATTTTCAACTAACACCCTTTCCTTACAGCATCTATTGATTCTTATGACTGCACTTCAGCCTGTTTCAGGTGTAAATGTAACTGAGTGTATGTATATGCTAGTGTGTTTCAGATTATGTTTGTGTGTGTGCAAGAAGGGGAGAAGGTGTGTACTGGTTTATGAGCCTGCACAACTACAAGTATATGACAGAATGCATGCAGGTGTGGGGGAGGGTGACCGTTCACGCACATGTTTATGCACTTCCTTGTGTGCATGTGCAACATGTGTATTTGACAGTAAATGTGCGTGTGCGTTTCCTTACAAGAACATGTAATTGTGTCTACATCTGCATGTGTCTCCACATCTGCATGCATATGTGTGTTTGATAAGGTCAGAGGCTGGCAGATATGACACACCTCATCTTCCTTTCCGTAGGCCTCTATTTTAATCTGGCAAAACAGGCTGTGCATGTAATGACCTTTAGAAAGGGTGAAGATAAGTAGATGAGGCTGGCTGTGAGGAGACTTGAGTTACTGTATAGAGGAGCCAGTGCTGAAATAAGGGGGTGGATGACAGAGGGAGGAAGATAAATGGATGGGATAAAGTGGAGCATTTAATGAGATATATGCAGATAGAGGGCTGAGAATATGGGGGGTGATGCTGAATTTCAAACCAAAGGGTTCCAAACTCTTTAGTCCTACACTCATGCTTTCCCAAACCTCTCCATGTCCACGTCATCACTCCATGACTATGTTTACATCTCTCTGCTAGCATCTCATGGTCAGCTAAAAGCAGAAATCAGCAAAACTTTTTCCAATATTAGCAGTCACTATGATGATGTCCAATGAGGAAAAACATCTGCAAATACATTTAAAAATGTATGTATATGTATGTATGACACTCCATATAGCTTCAGATCTTGCCTCATGTCAAGAGAGTCAGCAAAAAGTTCTCCAGTTGATCGCATATATATTCATGGTACAGTACAAACATGAAACTGATAGCAGCTAATGCAGCATGCCTTTACAGATTAAACAAAATGTAATATATATACTGTATATATATAAATATATATATAAAAATTCCCCACTCGCCCCTGCGGGCGGTCTATTACTCCTTCAAGCTCGGGTCCTCTACCAGAGGCCTGGGAGCTTG
>LKNJ01005454.1:0-24393 GCA_002120245.1 Maccullochella peelii
CCACGGCAGAAAACTGAATTAACAAACAAAACAAGACAAAACAACGCGCACCAACACACCGAGGCAGCCATCTGCGGCACCATCTTTGACAACTGACTTTTTGAGCATCTTAAGGCCTAAAACATGTGTTTAGACAGTTGAAATGAACGCAGAAAATACGCACGCAAAGTGGCTGACTTCCTGTTGGGCAAACTCTCTTAACAGAAACTGAAATATGAGAGCAAGAACCCCAAATCTCATGAAGATCAGATCCACTTTATCCCAACACTGGCGAGTGTTTGGGGGCGCTATGGAGCGCCCTGGCCACGCTCGAGCCCAATCACTGCAGAACATTGCTATTTTTGCCAGTTCTGACGTGTATGCCAATTTTCATGAGTATTCGAGCATCCCAAGCCACTCAAAAATGCGTTACGAAAGTAGAATAATAATCTCTTCAAAAACAATAGGTTCCTGGCACTTTCAACAGTGCCTGGCACTTTTGTGCTCGGGCCCTAATAATACAGAGCACAAAAGGTGACGTCAAATGTAACTGATTTCATTTCATTTATTTATTGCAATAAAGATGTACAAAGTATTGGTAATCATAAATGTTAGAAAAAACATATATGTGACTGTTAACAGTACAGTGTATCAAAACATTACTGCTTCAAACAGCTGGGTCGATTCCATCCTTGTTTTTGTGAAAGCAGAAAAGAACAGGTTTGATCTGCTTTTGTCGTTGTGTCTTTTCTTCAAAAGGCATTGAAAAGATAGAAATACAGACTCAAAAAGAAAAAATAGACAATTTGGTCAAATCAAAAGGCAACAAATNCCCCCTACAGTTTTCAAAACAAATGCCCCCCCCTTTCGGTTTCTCCGATATGTACCAAACTTGGTAGAGTTATGTAGAATGGCCAGACTTAGAAAAAAGCCTCTTGGAGGTATACCTTAAACCAAACAGGAAGTCAGCCATTTTGATTTTTAGGTCAATTTTGATGCTAATTTAGGCATATTTTGCCTGTTTTTTGGCATATTTTGCCTCTCTTAAAAATCTATCTCCTCCTAGACAATTTATCGGATCGACTTCAAACCTGGCCAATACCATCTCAAGGCGTATCTGATGTGAAGTTATTAAAAACTTGACTTTTCGTTGAACGGCGTGGAACTTACGTGACCACCATTTTCTGCTTGTCGCCGCCAAACAGGAAGTGCTTTTTAAATGGACTTTACATTGTCCGATCTTCTCCAAACTTCCCATGTGTCATGACAATACCGGCCTGAAGCCATCTATATGCCAAAATTCAGTCATAGTTATAGCGCCACCTATTGACGACAGGAAGTGAAGCGTTTTAGATGCGTTTTAGAGTCTGACATACTGCTCCTAGTGGGTTGAGCAGAACAACCTCAAATTTGGCCATTTAAGCCTTAAGTTGTTGATTTTGCTTTACAGTGAATATTGTGACTTTTTACTAAACGGGTCTCGCCGCCACGCCATGGCGTATTTCGATGTATCATCATGAAAACATAGACTGTTGTAACTCAGCTCCTTATCATTTGATCTTTTCCAGATTTCACATATTTCATAACATTCCCTTTGTTGATGCTTCACTGTGACAATTTTGACTTTTCATCAAACGGCGTTGCCGTGAACGCATTCCTCGCCATGAAACAGGAAACAGTTTTTCTGGGGTCAGGGATGGTTGAAAACTCTTGAAACTTGCTGCCCACCTGCCTTAACAGCTTGTTGATGCTTCACTGTGACAATTGTGACTTTTCATCAAACACCGTTCGCCGTCAAACAGGAAGTGCTTTTTAAATGGACTTTACATTGTCTGATCTTCTCCAAACTTACCATGTGTCATGACAATACCGGCCTGAAGGCATCTATATGCCAACATTCAGTAATAGTCATAGTGCCACCTACAGACAACAGGAAATGACAATCTCCACTGCAGACTCTCTGCTCTGCTGTGTGTGTGTCTGTGTGGGAGAGCTCAGCTCTATGGCGGATGCTGCACGCCCCGACATGTGTGCAGGAGTGCGAGGGTCCATCAACGCTGCTTGCAGCTTTAATTCTGGATTAAAGTTGAAAAGTGGATCCCTGTTTACAACTCACATAGTTGTCCTTTACAATGTGTGGTGATTTAAGGAATGATGAAGACGGAAAATACCTGAACATCAACAGCATCATTATGATTGGGAAAGCATATATATTTAAAGCTACAAAAAGACAACAATTAAACACTGAATGTTTCAAAAGTTTTTTGAAGTATCAGTGGGTTTTCGAAAAGGATGTAAATCAGAATTCAATCTTTGAATGTGGGTGGGACACTTTGAGTCAGGGTGAAGGCTGGAGTTAAAAATAACATTGTACGGTCGATAAAGGTCAACTAAAGAGATGCAAATATGTAAATGTTTGGTTGTATAATGGATCAAAAAATAGTATGGGAGGGTGTGTGTATATGAATATATGCAATGTGTATGTATAGGAATATGTTTATTAACCTACCCTATGTCCTATATTGCACTCCTTAACACCTAAGTTATAACGGGAAGTATGTTTTGTTTTGTTTTTAATTTATCATCATTAATATTTTGCTTTCTTTTACTTTCTCTACTCCAATTTGTTGTTGTTGTTTTCAGCTGGTGGCATTGTTATTCTGTTCTTTTATTTGTGTGTGTATTAACCGTAATAATTATAATAATACATTTAAAAAACAAATAACAACAGTAGTGACTATAATAATTACCATCAGCAGCAGCAGCATGATCGTCATTCTAGTAATAATCATCTGTCTGGTTATAATCATCATCAGCATTATCATCCTCATCATAGTATGACTTAATAATGTAATCATATAATCATATCATATCGTGAGCAGAGCAGGCAGACATTACTGTGAGTGAGCTGGTTTCACAGAGATGACATGAGGAGGCAGTGACTGGTTTGAGGGAAGAGCTCGAGGGAATCTCAGAGAAGAATCATGGATGTCATCATCTTTCATCAAACGAATAGGTGACAAAATCCCCTGCAAAAAGATGAAGCACAGTGTCTGAGATGAGAGGAGAACATATGGAGTCTGATACAGATGATTGCTTTTTGGACTTGTAAAAGTTTGATGTAGCAATAAATAGGAGTAGAAATAGATAGAATGAGACAGTAAAAAAACAGTCTTGTGCCACTTTTTCTCACATACTTTTTACCTTAAATGCACAATATGTAAATTCTAGGGGTCTCTCAAAACAATAACAAAAGACATAGTTTGATGATGTCGTGAAGTAGCGTGGGATCATGGGAGTTGTTGTCTTCCTTGTTTAACAACCACCATTGCCGATGAAAATCTATCTGACGTGACCATGGCTGTATATAGAGAGCAGGACGTGACTCAAGCAGAAATCATGTTCAGGGACGAGGATATGGATGGATTTTCATTTCAAACTTGTTATATAATAAAATTAAAATATAAGTAAGAAAACAAAACAAGAATAACCAATACAATTTACAGCAAAGATACAACAAAGTAACAATAAACAACATAAATATTTCATGTCCAAAAGGCGTAGGAAGAAGTGAATACTTATCAGGTCCTACCCCTTTTTTATATTTTTATCAATAAACTTTGTGTTAAACTTAAATATTTTAGCTTTCCACCCCAGTGTTCACCATACTCCACACCAACTCAGTCAAATCAAAGAGAAAATGGAAATCAATAAAAGTTTTATTCACGTTAGATTTAGTCACGTTTGTTGTAGCTACAGTAGCTGTATGGGTCAACTCATCTTGCTAACTTAGATGAGTCAACTACACGTACAGCTGCTGTAGCTAACGTTTTCCAGATTTCAGCAAATGAACTTGATGAGTACAATTTTATAGAAATGACAGACAAAAATAAGATCCCAGTTGTAACAAACTGGAATTATCCTTTAATATTCGAAGAATAAGAAGAAGAAAAAGAATGACAATATTAAAATTATCCCCCACTTGTTTTTTCTTCTACATCCCACCAGTTCTCTTTCTCTGACATTACACAGAATGACCTGTGATGTCAGTGTGATATTTTGAAAAATCCTCATGCTTGTAATATTTATGGTTTAAATATGATTTATGCCTCTTCTCCACCATCTGGTCAATCTCTGTATATGGCTTTCTATCTTTCCCTTTTTTATCTGTACATTTTAACATAGACTACCAAAAGTTTTTAGTTATCGGACTTGCAGACCTGAAATGTTCAGACTCTGATCAGAATAGCCTGCCGTAAGCGGATTTATTACTAGCATAACCCGGCTCGTTTAGCATGAGGAGGTAGCTAGCCAACGGGGACAGCAGATAATACCACTGCTGTTTTGCGCTACCACCAACAACACCACCAATCGGGAGGGAACCACGGCTATTTAACCCGCTTACTGGAGGTTGACCCATCGCAGAAGGCCCAGTCTTTGGGCCCAGTCTGTGTGTAACATTACAAGTCTACTTTCCGCTGTGGGCTGCCGTTGTGGAGCCCTCGTGGGTAAGTCTCACCCTGTATCGCTGCCTGCTTACTACACCAAGGACAGTAGCATTTACCCCTGTACGACTACTTTTACTGGCCATAGCTGTCTCTCTTGCCCCAGCGACCAACACCGGAACCTAATAATAAGAAAAGGAAATAACAATAAGCCATGCCTCCACTCACCTCACCATCCGCATGCGACAGCTGCCATTGTAGAATCCTCAGACAGAAGGGAAATGATCGGGAAGAGAAGGGACAGTCAATGAGAGAGTGAGAGAGCTGCAAACCGTAAACAGCTGTTTCTACGCACCTCCCCCTGCTGATTTTGAGTGAATATTGTGAATGCTCTGATTAATACATGTAAATAAGTAATGCTTTGTTTGAGATGACAGTTTTGTTTGAGTCGAGCAGAGACGGGCCAGATCACACCACTGCAACTCCTTCTTCTCCGGTTGATCCAATCTAGCACCACATTGAATAAACTCTGAATTGACTTGGGTTCGGTCCAGTCACAAACAAGAAGAGCTGGCCCTCCCTTTCCGTAATCTGAAATGTCGTTGTGTTTTGTGAAATGACCTTCCCAATGTGTGTAAATACTCTAATGTCATGACACTGCAATTTTTCTTTCTATCTATCTATGTCTGACACCATTCATTTTGCAAATCAAACCCTAACCATCACAGAAACCTACAAATATTTTCACATCTCATCGAAACTATACTCATAATTTTACGAAGAAGCTCAACCAGAAATCGTATGTTTAGAACAAGATCAGACTGTATCTTACCCATACTGTCTCGGACATTCTTTCACCAATCTCCCTCCCAGTTTGGTCCCTCACCACAAAGGAAACCATTGAACCAATAGCAATACTACACAATATAGAGCTTATAAGATCCATGGCAACCTTCCCCCTTGGACTCACCACTGCACTGCACTTTCACATTCCAACACCCTGACTGTTCAGAATTACATGAATAATTTAGCCATTCAATAACAACAATAACTCCCCTCCAACACTTACTGCTCCACTTCCAAGACAAAACAGAAGACAGGAGCGCATTACTGGATCCATCTCACATGCACTTATTCCAGTACTGGTTTATAAAACAACTATGGTCAGAGATCACTGTTTCACACATACACTAAAATCTGGAATGAGATATCACATAGCAATAACCTCTTTACACATTTCTGGTCTGATGGAAGGACACATCTGCAATCACTGATTCAATGCACATATACCATCTTACTCACTCTCCCTGTAGTGTCTGTGTAGCTGTGTGTTTCCATGTTGTCTTGTTTCTGTTTTTAGTTAATGTGATTCTCTCTTTTTTTTTGTACAGCAGAACAGGAACCTGCTGTAAACCAGTTTTAATCTGTAATGTGACTTTTAATCTTTTCCTGTATAATAATAATAAATAAATAAAATGGTGTTCAAATATTTTGTCCATCATTGTCCTCATATATACTCCATATATCCACCTTACAACCTAACACGGTTCAGTACAGCAACACAAAATACAGCTTCAAGTAATTGTTTTCAAGACCTCTCTGACACCCTGTCAACAACAATAAAAAATTATATGTATGTAATGTTAAGTGAATAAACCTGTTTTGTGAACATTCACTGAAATACTACAATGTGTTGGTTAGTTGTTATTCTATTACTGAGAGTAATCCACATTCTTGTAATCATAAGGTTTAAGACTGATGATGTATGTGGAAAGAAAACATTCTGTTTGCCACAGGAGCCCTTAAAATTCAGTAGGAAACTTTTCATTGACGATGTTAAGGAAGTAATTTAATTTCTCCTGTGCATTTGTATTAACCGGGTGTTTCAGCAGTAAGGAAAGATTTTCTTTCTCTGTTTTGTCATTACTGAAGTTAATGGGTTAGCACAGATACTGTATAGCACAAACTGTATGCTAAAAGGGCAGTATTTTTCTGTTTTTAAAGATGCCACTGTTGTCTTTGTGTTAGTTATACTTTTATCCTATTTTCACTGTATTTTTGACATATTTTGACTCACTTTATGCCATCTTTTTTGCCATTTTTTGGTTTAATTTGGACTTTTTTTGCAGGTTTTTTTTTTTGGAAGCCATTACTTTGGTATGAAGAAGTTTATGTAATTTTGTTTTCTTAAAACATTGCTGAAAGTATTGGGGAAAACAATTACAGAAACAATCCTGGCATAATGAGAAATGGAGACCACACAAATAAGATGTGAAGTTTTCTGTGTACATTTTTCTGGCTCCATAACCTTAACCCTAACCCCAGAGTTACAAAGAACTATTGGATTTATTAATTCATTCAATGATTGTGTTACAATGTAGAGGTGTTTCTGTTTCGCTGATCATTGAGTTTATAATGCACTTCATTGCAATAGCTATGCGGTAAATACAGCATGCCTCTGTTATTTTGTCCATGTTTGGTGTGGAAACAATGTAATTCTATATCACAAACAACAGCCCCCAAACCCCACAGCTGAGCAGAAAACACACACAGCTGCTTCCAACCATTCCAAAGAACAGCAGTGTGCTGCACTTCAGAGTTCATGGTCTCTTTCAGAACATAAACACTCCCCAGGAAACAATAGCTTCCTGCTGAAAAGGCTGGGTTTTAAATGATGAAGCAATTACCAGAGACCAGGTTCCCTCACATCTTATCAGGACAGAAATTAATTGGAGTCCACTGCTGGAAAAGCATTAAAAACTATTATAATTCTGTGGCTCATGCAGCACACTGTATTCCAGTCATGTGTCCCATCAATGATCCTTTCACCCACAATCTGCCAGCAGATAGACACAGTAGAAAAGCTCCTTAAGCTTGTGGCCCTCTCCACATTCTGGGACTTGAGCTCTTATAGCTTACTCAAGACTCTATAGTCAATTTCACCTTGATTATAGTCATTTACTCACAAATAGTGCTTCAGCATGTAAAAGACAGTTACAAAAATGGTGAAGGGAAAACTACAGGACAGAAATGAAAGATAACACAGTTTCCCTTTTGCTGGACCCTGTAGACTTTCTTTACAGTCTTCCTGCCAGGTCACAGCCCTATCACCAGTCAGGAAGGTTGGCATTGGATGATTCTGCAAAACCCCAGATACGTTCAATGACAATGGTTTTTAACATAATGTAACGTTAAAGTTAACAAGCCACATCCACCACCCCAACCTCCACACCCATACTTGGTCTATTTTTCTTCATTAAGAACACACTACTCTCTGCATTAGCACTGAATGTTGGCATTGGATATAAATGGCGAGGTGCAGAATGTGCACACAGCCCTGCTGATCTCAAAAACTTGCTTGAACTCCAGTCTTTTCTGTTACTTTCCAAAGTCTGCATTTCTTCCTGTCAAACTTTTGTCCCAGTTGAAATATTTTCATTTCACACAGGCCTAGAGTGAATTTACATCTGTTTGTGTCCACTCCACTTCCTTTGACTTTGTATACAATTGCACCACATC
The DNA here is from genome assembly GCA_002120245.1 of Maccullochella peelii. Taxonomy (NCBI): domain Eukaryota; kingdom Metazoa; phylum Chordata; class Actinopteri; order Centrarchiformes; family Percichthyidae; genus Maccullochella; species Maccullochella peelii. The sequence goes on from LKNJ01005454.1 coordinate 7,944, forward strand.
TAAACATTGATTTGCTTTCAGTCTGAATACACATTAAGCCTAAAAGCCTTGCCACCCTAACCCCCAGGCTATTTCAGCATTAATGCTGCCTTCATATCATATTGGAATAACTAATTAATTATCAGTTTCCAATTTGTAGAATTCACATCAACAAGTTGTTATTGTAACTGGGAAACCTTTTTCTGAAAGCTCTTATATACCTGACTTGGCACTTGATGATATGGAAGTGCCTGAAAACCATACAAAAAATGGGAATAGGCAATGAAGATGCTGGAAATTTGTGAATAAAAAAAAGAATAATGGTTGAAGGAGGAAAAAGAAATTCACAATTACTGAAGATGTGCAAAAGCATGATTATAGTTTAACAGTTTTAACAGAACATCTCCCAAGTGATGAGGCACTGAAATACATCCAGGACAACGGATGAAACGAGACAAGCCTTTATACACACGGACACACATAGCCTGACAGTTTATATACACACAATACAGTATATATATATATATATATATTTTAAAAAATCAACATTATATGAGCTTTTATTTATTGTGCCAAAATTTCAGTTTTATTACTTAAGTCAGTGAATGGATGTTGGCAGCTTTTTCCTCACGCTGCTCTGGAGCCAAGATTGTTATATCATCAGCTCTGTGCCTGCAAATGAAGAAATACGGTGGCCCTTTTTATTGTGCCAGGATTTTAGTTTCTGATTGAAGCCACATATTCAAGTGACTCTTGAAGGAATACGTGAAATTAACCTACATTCTGGCCAATGAATGTTGAGTATTCAATGTAAATTAGTCAAAACACTAGGGAAAAAGAACATCTGACTTTTCAACTGTCTTGTATTGTTTCAGTCTATGAGGCTGCAACTGTGTTTTAGTGACATGGAACTCAATTGTCATTTTTCTAACAGTCATATGGGTCATTTTGGAAGGCACTGACAATCTGTTTTGTCACTTTGTCCTACTTACCTGTATGCATATCTGAATATACTGTATGTTACTGTAAGTCCAACACTTTCAACTACATTTATTATTGTTTTGTTTTGTGTTGGTTTTTTTCCTTAAATTCTGGAGGGGTTACAATCATCAAAGTGATCCCATTAAAATCCAGTCTTTCAAACTCAAAGCCTAGGCTTTTTAGCCACGCTCTAAAAATGGCAATGTCCATCTGTCAGTCGGCCCATCACTTTGATCCAGACTGAAATATCTTAATTTGATTGCCATGAAAGACATTAATGCCCCCCTCAGGGTGAATTGCAATAACTTTGGTGATCCTCTGACTTTTCATCTAGTGCCATCATCAGGTCAACATGTTAATGTGTCTAACACTTTGGTTTATGACCAAGTACCTGCAGAACTAATGACATTCCCCTAAGCCTTAGCTGGACTTTGTGTTTAGTGCTAATTAGCAAATGTTAGCATGCTAACATGCTAAACTAAAATGGTGAACATGGTAAACATTATACCTGCTAAAAATCAGCATGTTAGCATTGCCATAGTAAGCATGTTAGCATGCTGATGTTAGCATTTCAAACTATTCCTTGAATGTACTTTTTTTGTGATAAAAATTTTCATTTATAGACATTTGTTTTATAACATGTAACAATGGGGGGGGAAAAAATAGGACCTAAGTCATTCTTGAAATGAGTGACAACAATGCACTTAATCAGTATCCAAAAGGAAAATAGTAGAAGAGGGAAGAAAAACACAAAACAAAAACAGCCATCCCACCTAAGGGTTAGGGTCCGGGATATCTGCCCTCCATAAAGCATCTACTGCCAGGGGTTTATAAGAAGAAAATAAGTTTCTACCCCCAGATATGTAAACCTTTTGACAACTGGAATGCATGGAGGGACAGGTGCACTGGTCATTGCCCGAGATCAGAGACAACAACAATGATTGGCAAAGATCATGACCGATCAAGGGCCAAAAGGCAAGGTAAAGCGATTTACCCCTGCACATGTCCTTCACCACCTCCTCAATTTCGTGTAGCGTAACAGGAGCATTCAGGTTTTCACATTCACTGTTAGAAAGATTCTCCATATAAATATTATTCAAAAAACTTTTACATGCAGATTTATCAAAGCCAATCCCTGAACTGTACAGTTCCTCGTAAAAGAGGTTCAATTCAATTCAATTCAGTTTTATTTACATAGCGCCATATCATAACAAAGTTATCTCAGGGCACTTTTTCATAAAGAGCAGGTCTAGACCGACTCTATATAGGTAAAATGAAGGAAGGAAGAAGTTCACACTCTGGGGATCGGTTAGAGCAGTACCATGCTATTCCTTGAATTTACCATAGCAGATAGTAGTAGTAGTAGTAACAGTTTGCTTCTAGTGTGTCTTTCTCTTTGTGCTACAGCTGTTAGAGCAGAAAGAGTTCTATTTTAAGGATTCAAGAACAAAAAAAACCTACTGAATGGAAAAATAATTGTGACAGGGTTTCAGTGTTACATGCTACCTTCCATAGTTTTTAACCACGATTTATTGTTGTGAAAAACAAAGTTAAACTTTTACAAGGTTTTTAAAAAGTTTTTAAAAGGGTCATGCTACAACGTTCATGTGCAGGATGGCTGGCTTCCTTTGGGCAAATAGCATACAGAATTCAGTGAAAGAAGGGGACGTTGGTATCAAGCTGCTGTGTGTGAGGCAGATTTCACCCCATATTGTGTAGGTTTCAGCCATTAAATATTGTGTTTGATTTGGGTCAGTTTCACACATAATAAATACATTATTCCTGTTGGAAACATATCATCCAATTTTTGAAGATATTTTACACACCAATGTGTCAAGTATTCCTAGTACATAGAACATAGAACATTGTCTATTCAACCTGCAGTATTCAATTCAATTTAGTTTTATTTATATAGCGCCATATCATAACAAAGTTATCTCAGGGCACTTTGTCATAAAGAGCAGGTCTAGACCGACTCTTTGTATTTACAGAGACCCAACAATTCCCACCATGAGCAGCACTAGGAGACAGTGGCAAGGAAAAACTCCCTTTTAACAGGCAGAAACCTCGAGCAGAACCAGAACCAGAATCAGGCTCTGGGTGGGCGGTCATCTGAGAGAGAGAGAGAGAGAGCAGGAGGAAAGAGAACATACAGTAGTACAGTACAGTACAGTTCTACATACAGATAGGTAATGGCACTGGTATTGATGTTAACATTAATAGTAGTAGTTAATATTAATATAGTAGTATATTTACAGTAGACCTGTAAATATACTGTCCAGTGGCTTACTGCACAAGCTACAATTTCAAACTTAGTCCTTGCACACACAGTGTCCTCCCTCTGAAATCCTTTGCATTTTAAAGCCATACTGTCTCTGTGCAGTGCCTTTTTGTGGGAGTACTTAAAGCCTATCTGCAGTTCAGGGATCCAAAGCTCTGCGATTCTTAAAAGGAAGTGAGACTCAAAGAGAAACCTTGTGTTGCAAGTCATTCCCCTGAATCAAAAAGCTTTAAGAATTTAAACTGGAAAAACAAGAGTGTAATTTCTTTGCTTAAAATATTATGAAGCTTAGCATAAGTTCAATTGGGAAGACTGACTATCTTCATGCTTACTCTCTGTCTGCTCCTGCTTCCAACTCATCAGCTGACTGAGGGCATTCACTCTTTCACTTAAACTAGTGGCTCTCAACGGGGGCAGTACCGCCCCCCAGGGGGCGTTCAGAGAATGTCAGGGGGCGCTGGATGCAATATTTTTGAAAGGGGGCGGTGAGGTGTTCTTGTGGGGCGTTTGAGTTTACACCAAAGATTCACGATGAGAGGAGTTGAAACTTGCAACTACTTGCAAATGAACACGGTGTGCAACATTCTAAAACCTGCCAGTTTAGAGACAGTGTATCATTTCCTTAGCAACGACTCTTTACTTCAGTGTTTCTGTCAGCTTTCTGTAGCGCAGCAACATGCATGTCAGAGAATCATCTATAAAATTTCACCAACATGGCGTTTACTGTGTCAACTCAGGAAAATGGACGCTCTCTTCCTTGGTATTCCCCGTGGAGGAAATGAAGAGTTTCGTCCTCTTGAAAGCATTCATTTCTCCTGAGGATATGCCGTGAATGCCGTGGGTCCGCTGTCGGAATTCCTGTGAAAGAAAATCAGCGTCTAGCATCCACACACACACTATAACACTATTCAATTCACGTGGCTTTATTAGCATGACTGCATACAAGACAACGTTGCCAAAGCATATTAACACAAACTATACAATCATAATAAAACAATATTAAAACCAGACACCTGACAAGCTGAGTCGCAGCAACGCCATCAGCCGTCTTGATTCCAGCTGAGATGGCGGAGTTTAGTGCTGCAACTTTTCTCTGCAGTCTTCTAAAACAGTTTGGTCTAGTCGTGAACTTTAAGTCTTCATTAAACATCTTTAATAAGTCTATGAATAAAAGTAAATGTGAAATCACAAAACATTTACCAGGTTTAATTTGCCAGGAATAGCATAAAATAATGTCAGACCAAACTCCATTCAAAATATGCTGAATTAATTCTGCCCTATTTAATGCCAAAAAGTTACATGCTGGATGAAAAAATATAAAGACACATCTATTAGTAAACTTATTAGCAATAAAATAACCAGTTAAAAATCGAATAGTCAGAAAATCTGCACCGAGAACAATTTGATGGTTACACTCAGTGCAGGTGTCTGAGGCTCTTACCGATGACCACCTCCTCATTTACACCGACCACCTGAGGATGGTCAAGGCCGACATGGATGGGTGGTGCAGCCCTTTCAGGCGGACCTGACAGAATGCGAGCCCGCTATCCAGGTGCATCTTGTCGACATCCAGTGTGACAACGAGGCCTAGGCTACTTTCCGCACATCTGGCTGAGGCAGCATGTAGGTCAAATATGCCCAGCGTTACCCGGCTTTCTGGGAGAAAACTAGGCTGCTGCTTCTTGCTTTCCCAACAACATATAGTTGAGCAGGGATTCAGCCAGGTCCTCCACATGCACTCCAAGTACCACAATCGCTTGGTGGCCTCAGGCACACTGAAACTAACTTCTCTGCAACCTGCAGTGAAGAAACTGGCAGAGAACCACCAAGTGCACTCAAGCAATATAGCTGATTTCCTTTGAAAGTTAAGATAAATCCTTTTTAATTTTTTTCCAGTAAACTCAGACTTTTTCCTTGGTAGGCTGCTCTTGTTTTCCGTTGGAACAATTAAGAAGAATGCTTCTTGTTTGGCTGTTATCTAACCTAATTAAAGTTTGAATGTCAAATTTCTACTCGTTGCATTTTTTTTCATGAACATTCTTTCTATTCATATGGCTTTTTTGATGATGATGATGATTAATGATAATGATATTCCAACTGTCCAGTTAAAATCAAATCTGTTATTTGGCATTCAGTGACACGCTTTTTTAATGATATAACACAGAATAATAATAATAATAATAATAAATATATAATAAATAATATAAATAATAATTATCATACTAATCATTATTATTTGGCATTCATTAACATGTTTTTTTAATAATATAACAGAAAAATAATCAACATTAATATTCAGGAAAGACAATTAGCCTACATTTTATTTGATGGGGGGCGGTAAGGGACCTGGATAATGGACAGGGGGGCGCTGGCCCAAAAAAGGTTGAGAACCACTGACTTAAACCAATCAGATTTTGCCACAACCTCTCTGAGCCAATCACCTCGTTGCTGTCAAAGTTTAAAAACTGTTCCTTTCTCTGCTGCTGTCAGCTGTCATTTCAGAGTCAGATCGATGTGACCCTCCTCCATCCCATTCACCTCCAGTTCTCATCACAACCAGCACCCATGGGTCCTACCATTGAGCCCATCAGAAGTCCCACTCCACATCTCATCCATCCAGATCTTCAGCCATTGCTCTTCACCACCACCACTCCATTGAGGGGACATTCCTGTACAGCTCACGGCATGCTCAACTACAGCCTTAAAATAATGACATCATGATGGGGTCTAATCAGCAAACACTCTTTGTTTTCTTCAACCTTCCTATTGTGTCAATAAAATAATTGGATTATTCTTTAAGCATCTCTGCAACTAAATCTCTCCTCTCTCATTATATCAAAGATTCTTGAAACGGATCGCTTTCACTGATCTGCAGGCAACATATCATGCCTATGAGAACACAATAAGTACATCCATCCATCATCTCTAACGCTTATCCTCAGATGGTTGCGGGGGGGCTGGAGCCTATCCCAGCTGACATTGGGCGAGAGGCGGGGTACACTCTGGACTGGTCGGCAGTCAATCACAGGGCTGACACACAGAGACAGACAAACAAACACTCACAGTCACACCTACGGGCAATTTAGAATCATCAATTAACCTGCATGTCTTTAGATGGTGGCAGGAAGCCGGAGTATAACACATAAACCACACTCACACAGTACACAGGACCAAGGCAACAGGGCTCTGGGGCTGTCACAACTGTAAGAAGGAAACTAGAAGCGAAAAAAGTTGATTACCATGTTAAAGTCATTTTGTTGATCTATCCAGCCTGACCTCCTCCTTCTGCAGACTTTGTGGCTCTATAACAACATCACACTGTTTCCTCCTTTGCTTCCTGATGGAAAAGAGTCTAAATTCCCACAGCTGCTGTTGTTTTTCTTGGGAGGACAGTCTCAACTGAGCCATCCTTAATATTGTTAGTAACACCTGTGCTTTTCCTACTGTGACGAGTCAAACTAACTACTGTCTGGAAAAAGGTCTATAAAATGTTTTGGAAATGTGGTAGTCTTTCAAATAAACCCATTTTGATATGGATGTGGAATGAGACAGCAGCAGACTTGTATGTTTAGTACAGTTGCTGTAGTGAAAAGAAGAAGCAGGTGGTTGTAGTGGTCAGCTCTAAGGACTGTGTCTGACTGAATGTGAAGCAGGGTGTTGTTGAGAGAAAGCTGAAAAGTGCATGTACATGCTTGCAAACATTGCATGAGTAAGAAGACTGTCAGCACTTGAAATGAGCCTCCTGAACCTCATAGAGGTATCTTGAAAATAAAAGCGCACTGGCATGAACACAGAGAGCCCTCACTGTGCATGCCCAGCAGGCAGAGCTCCTCATTTATGGGCACAAATGATGTCTTATGATCTCAACAGGCTTCTCTTTGTGCTACAGAGAAAGACCGTTTCTAGTAAAGTTGTGTCATTTTTAAATTACTGCTCTGCTGCGATCCTGCTATCTATAAAGAAAAGTCTTAGGGCTTGTCTGCGCAGGCTGGCTTTTGCTTTTTCTAGTTTCCATTTCTGAGTTACAGTTATAGCCCAACCAAAACTGGAAAAATGTGTTTAAAAAGATATATAAATGAATAGAAATTATGATAGCGATATAACAGTCAATATTTGTTTAATATGTAATGGAGACACTGTTTCTAAATTACTTCAAACATATCTTTGGCATTTTTGTATTGACATTTCTTGTTACTTATTGACCTGCATATATTCCAATACCTATATATCGGCCAGTATTACCTTATCTGTGATAAGGTAATACTGGCCGATACATTGGCTTGGGCAATTTATCAGTTGGGCTCTAGTTAAGGTGAATATGGATTACTGAATATTTTATATATGCATTATATCTGTGCCACACTTATAATAATAAGTTATATATATAAAAACCCTTATCAAACCTTATCAAACTCAAGCAGTATTCTGTAGATAAACACGAGGCACTGTGATGTTATTTAATGAAGAAAAAACTAAACTGAGTATATAGTCCCTATGGAAACTGCAATCAAAATTCCACCCACCTCCATTGTATTGTATTGTAGTGGAGACATAGTCATTAATGTCAAAACCTGATATTATGGAACCCTGAAAGTCCAAACTCATTCTTTTTCTTTTTCTTTTAATCATATGAATAAATACATATTGTACTAACAAGATAATAACTTGTGCTTGCAAGATCCAAATGCCAAATATCATATTTCAGGACTTTGGGGGCTCCTGTTCTGTCTGCACGGCTAAATACCACTTGAGGTAAGTGAGCTTCGACCAGCTGGGTTGAGAGAGAAAGAGAGAGAGAGAGCAAGAGAGCAGGAGGAAAGAGAACATACAGTGGTACAATGCGAGTTCCACATAGGGATGTACAGTAATAGTAGTGGTGATGGTATTGATGTTAATATTAATAAAAACAATAATAATAGCAATATAATAATAGTAATACTAATAATAAGAGAAATAACAATAATAGCAGCAGTGGCTGCTGAGCAGGAACACGGGGGCAGCAGGTGGCCCGCAACCACAGATCCAGACTCTACAGCTCCACTACCACAGATCCAGACTCCACAGCTCCGCAACCACAGATCCAGACTCTACAGCTCTGGAGGTAGAAATACCTGCAGAAAGCAACAGAAGGCGAGAACGGGAAGCAGTCGAGATAGTAACAAGCATTAATGGGATAAGAGTGCGTACAGATGAAGAGGGAGAGGAGGAGAGAGGAGCTCAGTGCATCATGGGAAGTCTCCCGACAGTCTAGGCCTATAGCAGCATAACTAAGGGATGGCTATAAGCTTTATCAAAGAGGAAATTCTTAAGCCTACTGAGTCTTAAGGACTACTGAAACTCATGTATACCAACAGCCAAATGAATGCTGGATCCTCTTGACCTCTCCTGCGCAAACCAAAGTACAGTACTTCTTAGAACTAAAGGCAGATTGTCACCAGCGGTTTTAGCTACACCCAGATTTCCATTTTTCTATTATCAGTGGAACAAACCTCGTTTTAAGAGTGAACAAACAAGATGTCAGCTTTCAGACGATCACACTCTTGTCAGAATCTGATCAGAGTGTGGACGGTCAAAAACGGGCTGTTTCTCAAACAGATGTTTCTGTGCTGCCTGTGAAATCAAATGTGATTCCTCCCTCTTGCTAAACTCAGTGTGTGACAGTTTGTGGTGTGCTGGCAGAATGCTAATCCTCCTGGGTCGTGTGATGCTGAGCTTCCAGAGGCGCTTACTGCTTCACTTTACAGTGTAATCTGCTCCTGTCGGGAAATTTATACTTCAGTTTGACTTTATTTAATAAGGGTAGTTAACCTTTTCTAACTAGTGTTTTCCAGGGATTTGCTGGTAGATGAGGGATGGGTGGAGGTTGGGTGCAGATTTAGAAAACTTAACAAAATGCTTCATGTTAGAATATAAAGAAAGCTCTGATAAAGCCACTGTCCACTACCTGCTCAGCAGCAAACAGCAGACAGACACAGTTGGAGACTAGCTGGTGAATATAGTGGAGCATTTTGCAGCTAAAGAGCCAGACATATTTTGTCTTAGGAGTTGGCAGAGACCAAACCAGAGCTAACAAAGTAAACATGTTTTCTCTTTACCATTTTCACCATTCAGAACTTAATGGACAGTTTCCAGGCCGGCTGTGGCTCAGGAGGTAGAGCAGGTCGTCCATTTATCCCAGGGTCGGTTTTTTGATCCCCGGCTCCTCCTGTCCACATGTCGAAGTGTCCTTGGGCAAGACACTGAACCCTTAGTTGCTCCCGATGGAGGCCAGCACCTTGCATGGCAGGTCCGTCACCATCGGTGTGTGAATGGGTGAATGAGACCAATCTGTAAAGAGCTTTGAGAACCGTTAAGGTTGAAAAAGCGCTATACAAGTGAAGACTTTTACCTTTCTTTTTGTTTTTTTGCAAATTATCAGACCATTGAGCATTGAGCTTTTCTTGCCAAAATGTGTATTTCGCTCTGTGCTCTAAAAATGTTAGTGCTGTATTTGGTCTTCTGTTGTCATATTTTGGATGTGATACAGTACTTGACTCGTTTTTATTCAGATTATACAAGATGGGTTGTGTCAGCACTCTGAATGAAAGTTGTCCACTGTTGAAGCACACTTTTCTGCCTCACAGTGGAATCATCTAGTTGAGATGTTAACTATGAAATTGGTCATATCTGGCTTTCTAAAACAGACCACTCTGAATCACCACTTACTTCATTGTTTCACTTGTAGACAATTTGTGGGACATACAGCACAGCAAACTCTTTGAAACAGTAGTATTTCAGCCATTGTGTTTGTATAGATAGAAGCACCACATAGTGGTCAGAGAAATAGTTGCAGCCCTTTTTTTCACTCACCCCCTCATTGTATGCACCTGTGATTGATTGATGTGGGGTGGATGTTTGACCAAGACTTATTTACTGTTCTTTGTGTGTAAGGTTATTGTAGAGCGAGCCTGATGAAGCCAGTGGTGTTCTTCGCACACTTGCACTTTAATATATGTGTTTTTATATAGAGGACACAGACCTTTCAGTGTGCGACAACATATTGTTGTTTTTTGCAGTAATATTTCTTCCTTTGAGTGCAGTGAATTCACAGGGTTCTTTCACAGCCAGAGGATGCCAGTGTAAATGACACAACAGCAGCTTAACCACCATTATCAGCTGTTGTCAGAGGTGCAACCAGGTTAGCATTTGCATACATTAGACTAAGTCAGCAGGGCTGTTTGCTGAAAGATAATGAAGCCAGCAGTGACTCTGGACACCTGTAAAGGCAAGAGGCAATCTAAAATCGCTCAAATCTGCCCCTGATGACAGTTTCAGCTGGAGGCCAAATATTGCCATACTGAATGAGTTACAAGCAATATTAGCTGTAATGCAAAATCCCTGCATGTGTGCTGCATATACAGTCCCAAGATCTCAGATCCAGAACTGGGTTTAAACAAGTCCTCCAAATTAAACAACGAATGGTAATACTTTAGATTTTAGCCTGCAACGTACAGCGTAATTACTCTGGAGTTATGGTGTAATATTTTGTACTAACGGTGTACCAGTACAGTACGTACCAAGTAGGTACTGGGGAACGAGATATGAAGTTATGGAATAGGGGGGTTAACAATTCAGGATCTTACAAAGAACTTATGCTGTAGTTATTATTTAACTGCTAGGTACCAATTCTATTATTACAGGGTATGTATGACCTACTGACCAATAATCTGGACATTTAGGAGGAACTCAGAAAGAATTTATACTGGAATTGGACTGTTCTAAAATGTGCAAATATAGTGTATCTGCTTTAAAAAGAAACTTAATATTTTAGCCAGGTGAGGATGAACTACTGCTGTGCCACCTAATTCACTACACAGGTCATTTTAAGTGCCCTACATAAGTCATTTTCTTAAAATCAAAAAATGATAAAACAAGATTTTATACATAGGTGCTAAAGCCAGACACCTAACAAGTACGGGAAAGAAACTAATATTTATCATTTTGTGTTTTGTGTAGTGATTATTCCTGAGAAGGTGATTCACCAGTACAGCTTTGTTTTCAAAACCTAAAAGAGTCTTAGTGTGTCCAAGGCCTTGAAATGACACATTGGGGACAAAACAACAATGGCACTTGCATGCGCCATAGCACAGATATGTGCACTGCTTGTGTAAATGTTATATCTGTATTTCTGGTGCCACCATGCTATTAAACGTTGTTATTCATCACTAGACATATCAGACTAACTTGCAACTATCATTTTAATTGGAGGGAACATATAATGAACACTGTTATGTAACCATTGTGTGCATGTGTGTTTTAGAGTTCAATACGGTAATTACACTTCAATAATTGTGATTACAGGTGACTGTAGCTTCAAAAGGGGAAAACTTTGGCCGCATTGCAATTAAGAAAATATATTGGCTCCTGCCCTGAACTCAAGGACAAAATACAGTGAATAAAAAGGAGTAATAAACTCCTCCCACTTAAGTGGCTATTTAGAACCTAAGTTTCATATATCCATAGCAAACTAAGACAGCGACCATGATATGCGTTAAACGTCAGCAATGTTAACATGTGTTAGCATGCTGACATTAGCTATTAGCCCAAAGCACAGCCTCACAGTGCTGCTAGTACCCAGGCTGTAGACCCTCAGTCTTGTTTCCTACTAAGTCATTTGTTTTTGAATTTTTCTATATTTTTATATAGTCTGATTCATATTGGAATAACATTTCCTTCAGTTTTATCATGAAAAATTTATATAATTATGATGCTACAAGTAAAGCATTTAATCGTGTTTATTTTTATTTACGATTTATTTAATCGTGTTCAATAAAGTTTTCTTTTTGTCTGTTCAAAATGTGGTTCAGGTCCTTTGTTAATTCAATTCAATTCAATTCAGTTTTATTTATATAGCACCATATCATAACAAAGTTATCTCAGGGCACTTTTCCATAAAGAGCAGGTCTAGACCAACTCCTTATGTTATGTTAATGATATGTTGCATGGTGTGTGTTTGTGACAGGAAAGGGAACCAAACCAAGCAACTAGTCTTGGTTCCCTTATTCTAACATCAGATGGGCATATCTATTTGTGAGTTTTACTGTGATCATTTGTCCTTGCTGTCTAATTATAGAGTAAAAAGGAGAGAACATTCAAGATGTTTTATAAATGTCTGCACAACTTAATGGAAATAAATACTAGGTTCCTCTGTACCTCACTAAACAGTTTTTTGTCTTTGGATGACAATACAAGCCTTCCATAGCTGTGCACTTGAGAAAGGTAAGTTTGATTTCTACTCCAGCCTACCCGTTAGGAGCTTCTGCAGTGCCCTATGAACATGCCTGCTAGGAGCAGATTTTCAAAGGAATAGACCCATTTCTCGACTTGTTCTTAGTCCAAGGAATCAGGTTTTATGTTTTATTCTTCAAATGCGTCACGGTGGTAATGCTGCTGTCACATGAATTACGATATGATATGGCCAATTATGACATGAGACACAGTAGAATTAAAACTGGTCATCATAAATCAAAATAATATTTTTTTTCTGTTTCTGTTCTGTCATCCTTGAACTAAATAAGTGTAAATGGAAACCCACACACAATCTGCCTCTGGCTGCAGCTCTGTGGTGTTGTGTGTTCACGTTGTGATGCTGTGTACTATCCAGACAGGCATGACAACAACACAATCTGCTGTTGTTGTCATGCCTGTCTGTGATTGGCACAGATGTTTCAGAGCGATGAGACCAGTGATATGACTGGTATTTATTAATCATCACACCTTGTATTCCTTGTCACTCAGCCCATTTGCACCTTGTGCTGCGGCACATACATGAACCAAAATAGCAGGTACACTGTGACATGCCCACACAGTCCGTGCACACAAGTGAGACAAATCATTGCAGGTGTGTTGTCTCGTTATTTTTTAAATAATCAAACTTACAATTTTCAACATCATTTAAAATCAATATTTAATTCTTTTTGTCACCATTTTTTCAACATGTGCTGATAATTCAGTCATGATGTCTTATAATGCCTCATGAACAACACCCACTGGAATTGAATCCCTTAATTTTTAACCTTAAAGGGTGTTTTTATTGGAACAAGTGAAGTAATGGCTTAATTAATAGATTATAATATATTAATGCATTTTAATAGGTTTTCTGTACAGTGCAATGGGGTTTTAAGGGATAAAAAAACTTTACAATTTAACAAATCACATAAAATCGATTTCCTACATACCTTAATGCAAATAATTGTTTACTGTGTTTTCAGGGGTAAATTGTGTTTGATGTTTTTTTATTAATTAAGAAATAAACAATGAATCCTTTGATATGTCAAATCGTTAATTAAGGAGGAAGTCATGTACTCCTTAAAATCTGCTCAATTTGTCAAGTAAGGGGTTTGATATGTAACGGGTTTCAAGGGGTTTCATTTTGGCCCTTTCAGAGCCCCTCACATACCTTAAAAACACCTTAAATTGATAATTAATGGATTTGTCAAATGTTTCAAATTAATGTGTAAATTAAAAGAAAAGTCATGTACCCTTGAAAGTCTACTTAATTTGTAAAGTAAGGGTTTTTGAAGTTTTCACATTTTCAAATTACTGGCCAAATTAAGGGATCTCTGGCCATGATACCAATCACCTTAATGTAGGTATATGTTGTGATACGTTTAAAGGGATACATTAAGGATTAATTAAGGGCATTTAAGGGCTTCTTGTTTCATAGTGACTCTAGGTAAACTGTGCTTAAATATATATTTATATATAGAATACAATGCAATAAAACATAAGGAGTCGGTCTAGACCCGCTCTTTGTGGAAAAGTGCCCTGAAATAACTTTGTTATGATATGGCGCTATATAAATAAAACTGAATTTAATTGAATTGAATTGAATTAATACCACAAACAACAAAAGCTCACCTGAAACACAGAATAGTGTTTCCCTTCATGTGACCCTCACTGTGCTCATTTCCTCCTGCAGTAACTGAGACATCCATCAGTATCAGTAGCTGTCAGTAAAAACATCAGCCTGAAAAAAATAAATCAATATAATGTCCTGTCTGGGTCTGTTAACCCAGTGTCGGCTTGTAAGTGTACAGACATATGAGGACTTTTCAATTTCCTGCCCCCCCCCCCCCATGGAAACCCTGCTGTCTGGCCTGCTGGTGGCCTCATTAAAAACAGGTGGATGTCTGAGCACACACGTGTCCACACCTAGGGGAGACACTGATGTTGGTTGGATACCACCCTGTCATTGTGAAATTTAGAAAGTGAAATGCTCCCTGATCTAGGTAACGTGTTACTATCAGAATGAGTTCATTAGTGCTCAGAGCTCTGAAGAATGGCACTATCAGACTGATTTGGTCAATCAGTTGGTTACTAGCACCACGAAGCACCATGGCTTCTCGTGGTGGCTGGTCGTGGTGCTAGTACGGCTTTTAGACTCTTAGGGCCTTTACACACCAACAGCAACACAAATAAACGGTACGAAATTGCGAATCATTTCAAGCCGAATTTTGACGCACCTGACTGTTCACAGCAAGCATGACGTGATTTTCGAATTTTTTTTAAATTAAGGTTTCTGCTGGGTACTGATAAAATGTCCAGGAGTCTACCGAGAGGCTAGGTGCAGATAATCCATGATCCATAAACATACAGCCTAGGCCTGCTCGTCGTTTTGTGACAGCAAACAAACTGACATGACTTTGAAAAAGTGGCATTAGTTAACGTTGCAACTGGACAGGTTAGCTTCATATGGACTAAGGTTACATTAGCATAGTTGGAAGTTTAACAAAGACATTTTATGTAGACTGTTGAAGCTTGATACACACACCATCGTCATACTGGAGCTCATTTGCGATTCCTCTTCACACATTGTCTTTTAAGTCATTGTCTTTGTAGTTCTTTCCTTTTTATCATACAAAACTTCTTTGACTGTTTGACTTCTTAACTTGTTTGACTGTTCTGTGACACAAAACAATCAAACGATCTGCCATGTTGAATTTTTTGAATGTGACGTGAACAACATGCATTTTGATTGGTCAGATGTGTGCATGTCGGAAGCGAAACCTTGGAAAAATCGACCTTGGTCCGAGAAAATAAAAGTCGCAATATCGCTCCGTCGCTGATGTGAAAGCTTGCATTGACTGGATACAGGTTTGAAAAATATTATTAACATGCGAATTAATCGCACGAAAAAAACACCTCCAGTGTGTAAAGGCCTTTAAGCTGTGTCATAATTGTAGTCTTGACCACTTAGGTTGAATCTGAGACTATTCCATGACCGATCACATTTGAGGTCAAGGGAGAGTCTAACCATGCTAGCAGTCTGTTAAGCTGTACTTGAGCTAAATGCTAATGTCAACATGCTAACATGCTCACAATGACAATGGTAACATGCTGATGCTAAGCAGATGATGTTTACCATGTCCACCAGAGTGTTAGCATGCTAACATTTGCTAATTAGCGCTAGACACAAAGTACAGCCGAGGCTGATGGGAATGTCATAAGTTTTGCAGGTATTTGGTCAAAAAAGAAAGATATAAGAATTATTGAAATGTTGACCTGATGATACATGAAAAGCCAGAGGATCACCAAAGTGATTACAATTCATCCTGAGGGTGGTGCTAGAGGAATTGAGTACTTCTGGTGGTGCAAGAGGAAAAATGATGTAAATCCATCCAGTAGTTGAGATATTTCAGTCTGGACCAAAGTGGTGGACCGACAGGCTGACAAGTTCCAGATAGATTTAACCAGGACAGAATCAGCAGTGTAATTCCATCCAGATTTACTCTAACTTGATGGAATCAGTTGGATTAAAAGACCCTATGAGCAGGATTTGAAAATCTCTGACATTGACAACTTCTAGTGGTATAATGAAAAAGACACTGTGGCAGACAATGACTGTCAAAGCTTAACTCTGTAGGCAGAATACTTATGACACACCCAAATCAATGGCCGTGTGGACTGGTGCAAAAAGGAAATTCTGTTGATGCATGTATTTGCTTTCTTTTGGCACCTGACTTTGGTTTAGTCAAATGAGAAGATTCCTCTGTAATCAGGAAAACAGGAATCTGTGTTCCATGATCAGCAGGCTTCGGCTGTCACCTTGCTGAACTCTGCCTCCAGCTGCCTTAGTCAAGTAGTCCTGACCCATGGTTTGTTTCATTTGTGAGATTTGTCTTAATAGACTGGTTGTAATATGGTGGGTTGGCACAATAATATTAATAC
>LKNJ01005455.1:0-23507 GCA_002120245.1 Maccullochella peelii
AGATGTAGAATTATTCATCATCAGGCTCCTTATCACGCTACAGCAGCTTTCCTTACCCCCCAGGTCACCCTACCATCATCTACAAAACTACTTTGGTCTAATCAGAGCTGTGGTGTATCCGCCCCATACGGTCTTTTTCCCCGTTTTACCCCACAAAATGTCTCGAGGTAAGTTGGTGTTCACCCTCTGTCGCACCTGTGCCAAAATCAATAATCAGCAGGGTCCTTGCACGCACGACGATGAGGCCAGAGCATTGACGGGGGTTTGGGTCACCACCAAATTTAACAAGGCCCTGGAGGTGGGGTATAGAGTTGCAAAGATCACAGAGGTGTGGCACTTTGACAGACAGAGTGGTTCCATTTTCGTTGAGTACATCCACACCTTTCTGAAAGGTAAGCAGGAAGCTTCAGGGTACCTGCCCAAGGCGACAGATGAGGAAAGCAGGGAAAAGTACATCAGGGACTATCGAGTCAATCAAAGCATTCAGTTAGACGGCAAACAAAATCGAGGTGAACCCTGCAAAGAGACAAGTGTCCAAACTGTGTCTCAACAGCTTCTGGGGAAAGTTTGCCCAGAGAAGTAATCTGACTCAGACCACTCTCGTCAGTGAGGCCGAAGAATTTTTCAGCTTTATGTTTTCGGGAAAACATAGTCAAGAACTGTAGCTTCCTCAACGACAGAACCGCTATAGTTCAATGGAACTACAACGAACGCTGTGTTGTGCCCCCCAACAAGGTGAATAACGTATTTGTTCCCCACCGCTTACACGTATTTAAAGCTGTGCAGTTATCTGAACGTTTGCAAGAGAATGTTCTGTATACCAACACCGACAGCTTGATATACGTGGTGAAAGATGGAGAGACTACTTGGGTCAGTTGATGGACGAGTTGGGGGTGACAGCATTCAGGAATTTGTGGCTGCCGGTCCCAAGAGTTACGCATACCAAACCGTAAAAGAAAAGAAAGTAGTGCTGCGTGTAAAGGGCATTACACAGACCCAGGAATGCAGCCAACAGGTCAACTTTGATAGCGTCAGAGAGCTGGTGGAGGGTTACCTAAACTCTGAAGAGGGCCTGATTGAAACCCCTCAACACAACATCACTTGTGATAAAAGAGGCTTTGTGTTGAAAAACTCGTTATTTCTGAAAAAGTTTAGAGTGGTGTACGACAAGAGACGTCTGTTTGCCGATGGAAAAACTCTGCCTTTCGGCTATAAGAATATATTGAAAAAATGTCACACCTTGCTGCTATGGAGGAGATTGATTTTGATCCTAGACTCTGCGTGCCTTTTTCATGTTTGATTGTGGGACCCAGCAGCTGTGGGAAAACTTATTGGGTAAAAAGTGTACTAGAAAACTGTGACCATGTGATGAACGCAAAACCGGAAAACATTGTGTGGATTGATACTTCTTTTCAACCCATGTATGCTGAACTGCAAAAGATGAATAATAAGATTAAATTTGTCAAAGGACTACCTGATTCTTTTGAAGATGAAAACCTGTTTCCTCCTGAACAAAATCATTTGATCATTCTAGACAATGTTATTTTTCAAGCCTCCGATCACCCTGAAGTGGTTAAAATTTTCACACAGTACAGACATCATAAAAATATGAGCATCATGATGCTGACGCAAAATGCTTGCTTGCTTACAGCCGTCGTTCCACTGCTAGGAGAGCTTCTAGGAGGAATCATTAGAAGAAATTAAAAATGTCTCTCAGGACCACACAAAAAATGTTTCTCGTCTCACCCCACCAGTTAAACCGTCTGACTCATTCAGAGCCATCTATTAGACAAATGGCCGAAGTCGATTTGGATGCGAGAATGAGAGCCGTATTAAACGAGCCGGGATTGAACACGTACAAAAAAATAAAAATGCCCTGCTGCAGAGATATTTCACCCTGATTAAGCAAAGCAAAAAAGAAGACCGTCATATTACATTGTCTGTACCGCAAGACCCGTTGACCGACGACCCAGCGGCTCAGCCCACACCATACAACAACGGCAGGCTGACTGTTGTGGCAACAGGCTGCAAACTGTGATGGTAAGTGGGGCTACTGCATTAATAATGCAACCTCTCTAATTCTTATGTCAGGTTGCTGTCATAATTTAAGGAGGTTTAGGCAAAGCAAAATCAGCAATTTAATCCATCTGTTAGTCACTGTCATGCATGTAAAAATGCAGAAAGTAACATTTAGGTTGGTTTTTTGTTGATGTAATAAATAACTTCCTGAATCCAACTAACTTGATACCTTTCTTGGTATCCGGCTGAAGCAGAGTGTTTTCATGGTGAAAGTAAAGCTCACCCATGAGACTGCATTTCTTTTCAATATTTCATTTTGTGCAAACATGTTAATTTAGGCAGCAGTGCATAAATGCACTTCATCAAATGGGACATTTAGAATATTACACACTCATGTGGGAATGACACTGACACAAGAAATGTGAAACTACAGAATGTACATGAATACATCACAAGCAACAGTGATGTACATCATGCAATCTCAGGAAAACTCCTACAGTTTCTCTAGCATTAAGGATTAATGTTGACGGCTCATCAGATGATGTTGTCTTTGGGAGGCATTTCACAGCCGAATTCTCTAAGCCTTTAATTGTCAATTCTGATAGATCTGATTGATTCATGGGTCCCACAGAGACACCACAGAGCACTGCTGAATAATGTATCACATCACCCTTCTGTGCGTTGTTTGCATGTTCCCTCTGTGCCTGCAGTTTCTCTGGACACTCTGATTTTCTCCCACAGTCCAATAAACATGCATGTAAGATTGAGCGTGAATGGCAAATGTTGACCTGTCTATGGTGTCCCCTACTAGCCCAAAATCAGCTGGGATTGGCTCCAGCCTGACTCAACCCTCTAAAGGATAAGCTGGTATAGCTAATGGATGGATGTAACCAAGCGAGATCATACCACCATTAAATATGCATGCAACATGTAAAGCATATGAAATCCCATGTCGAACTTCACCCTGGTTCTAATGTCTCTTTGTGACCTCTGCCCCAACCCTCACCCCACCCATCATCCCCCATTAGCTTGACCAGAAGAGCTTTCACAGACCACACAACATCCCTCACTGCATGACTGCATCCCATCACATTCTTGGGGGCTAAATATTATTGGAAGAAGGTTCATGAATAACAAGAAAAAAACACATTTCTACGATTCAGTTTCTAGGGTATACTTGAATACTCTCATGTTCAGTTTTGTAGTTCACATTCTAGTTTGTTTAGTTTTATGTTCTGCAACTCTTGTTTACCACATAAAGGTTAAAGTATCGGTGAAATGACACTAAAAGTGTCAGGGTATGGGTTCAGCAGGCGTAGGAGAAGGACCCAAAAGCAGACATACACGGGAGCGGGAGCCGTTCAAAAGGTTTATTAATCCTTACTTGGTCTTGCTGGCAGGTAGACCAGCAAGTGAACACAGGTAAGGCCAAAAAAGGTAGACCAGCAAGTGGACACAAAAAACACAGGAACATGAAAAACTCATGCAACTCAGAGCACTGAAGACAGGGAACATGGAGACACACTGAACACCTAACAGCTGACTTTAGTCAATGACACGCCAGGGAACAAAAGACAAGGACCAGTATAAATAGGAGGGAGCAAATGAGGGAATCAGAGGCAGGTGTGAAAATGAGGAACAGGTGAAGAGACTCAAGGATAATGACACCAGGGCAGGGACACACAGGAAACACGAGACAAGACAACCAAAATAACACAGGAAACAAGACCGACCAAAACTTCAAAATACAACAGGAACAACCGAAGAATCCACATAATAACACAAAGAGTCCAACTCATAATACAAAGAGTCCAGATCATGACAAAAAGCCAAGAATGTCTTGCACAAATTGGCATCAGTCAGCCATGAATAAAGTGCAGTTTATCTGGCATCTTCATCTTCATTTTCTTCAATGCAAAATTTAGTAGCAGCATGAGCAATGTGATTGGAAGTGAAAAAACACTCTCTAGGCAGCATAAATTTATGGGTTATAAAGTTGTGTGGTTATACATACACATACTTTTGGCTGATGAGATACAACATTTTACAACATTTCAAGTTAGCAGTTTTTTGTTTTTTTTCTTGGTGTCCACTACTTTGGTTCAGATTAAAACATCTTGACAATGATTGGATAGATCGCTATGATGAATCCTAATGACTGTGGTAATCCCCTGATGTTTCTATCTTGCACCAACAGCAGATATGTTTTTTTTTACTAATCCAGTGAATATCTACTAAATGGATTGGCTCAAAATTTGGTTCAGACATTTATGTTCCCTTCAGGATGAATTGGTGGTCCTCTGAATTTTCATCTAGTGCCATTATCAGGTCAAAATTCTAACATGTCCAATACTTTGGTTTAATGCCCAGTTCAGACCAAAGATTCACGACGAGACGAAACCGTTTTAGAACGTCGCAAGAAAAGTTGCAGCAGTGTGATCTGGCTCGTCTCAGCTCGACTCAAGCCGGCTGATGGCGTCACCTGCGACTCAGCATGTCAAAAGCCAGTGGCTGGTTTTGGAACGTAAGGTACGACGCCTGTTTTAAAAGCCAATCTGCTTGCCAGTCAGTTATCTCGACTCGCTCGTTTTTTAAATGTTTTTGCCGTTTCATCAACACTAGAAATGCAACTGTAGCAAGTAACTCACTATCACTATCCTCATTCATATTTTACAAAACTACAAATTATATCCAGCTGCAAAAAACGCCTGAAAAGCCGGCAGTTAAACCAGAAGTCTGTAGAGTAAGAGTAATTAGGGAATGTTAGGATAGCAAAATAAGGTCTCCCATCAATATAGAAACTATATTGAATGGCTTCAGGCATTTCCATTGTGCTTCCCAACAATTTCTCAGTTGCTGAAAGGTGCATTAAGTTAATTTCACTGGCTAGTGTTAAGGTTTTCATCCACTGAGTGGTCTCCTGTGTTTCCACAAGTTAATCCATCTCCTTGCCAAGATGTGATTCACTGCTTGATCTGGTATACGGTGGTATTCATTCAGTCATGAATTATCTATCGCTGTATTCATGGCTCAGTCATCATTGCATTTATTCATTCATTTGTATGTCCTTAGTTATTAGTTGTGTGTGTGGTTAGTAGTTCCATAAACCATTTATAAAGAAGACGTTCTTTCTGGTTTGTGTGGATAAAGTATTAGGGTCACTGTTTACGAGTCAAGAACTTAGTAGCAACCTCCAGAACTGAGACTGAATTAATTAATTGGTTATTGTTTTGGATTTTTTAAGGATGGTGCCCCAATGTGAATCTAATGCAAGTTAAATTCTGCTACTTAGTATAAATACAATTTTTTTTATTTACCGCATGACATTTTGTAAACACACAATTTTCTATATGTTTAGTGCCTTGTTCCAGCTCTTCATTGGAACAACAGGATATTATGTTTACACTGTGTGAAATGTTCAAACTCAAGACTTTTTTATTAATGGCCGCACCATTCCATCAAATGGAAATATGTTTTGTGTATCACTTTATATACATTTCCCCAAAATTCAGCCTGACATAATGGAGCATCACAGTAGTTCAGGAAGGTATGAAGTCATTTTATAGTCACATGCTCCATACACCATTCAATCACTCAATGTCCACAACCTATCTCCCACAACAGGTGGTCTATATAAACATTTTCCAATCATTAACACTCTCCACCTCCCCGGCCTCCTCCTGTATAAGCATTTACTGTAGTTGTTCATGGATTCCTTTAATATGTGTTATGTTAATCAAATGTTGTGTATCTCAGGGACAGTCTGTGTCAAGCTCATTCAGATTTGTTCCAGAGCATCACATGAGCATAGCTATACCGCCAAACTAAAATGCACATTGTTGCAATAAATGGTTACAACCTTGAAGTGAGTAGCCTGACTGAAATTGTATCTGGAACTTGGGATCTCTGCTAGAATTTAAAATAAAGTTCTGTGAGTTTGAACAATATACACAGGCTTTCAAGGAGAATAAATGAACCTGATTCCTTTCATCATTTACAATATTTATGCTTTCTTTTCTTCTTTTAGGCAAGCTTGTGCTTGTGTTTTAGTTAGACCTCATCTTCAAACTACAGCTTAATTCATTAATAAAAGAGATACATTGTATCTCATCCTTTGGTTGGTTATGACATTAGTGGTATACTTAACATTACTCAGTTATTTACTCAGATTACTCAGATGATATAAAGTATCATCATGGTATTTAAGAGTTGTGTTATATTCATTCACGTCAGCTTTTCATGTTTTTATGTTTGTATTAATAACAGATTACAGGGAAATCGTGTCTGTTAAAGCTAATGATATTTGATTAATAACCACTAAATGATTCAGTACTACACTGTAGCAACTTGAGCTAACATTAACAGACAAGACTTCACAGACTGACAGGGCAAATGGCTTCGTAGCTCTAAATCCTGGAGGTCCTGATAAATCTTGAAATATTAACATTGTGTGCTTAAAAGTATAACTGGGTAATCTGTTTCATTATCCACAAGCTGTTTGTCAATCACACTCAACTATTACAGACAATCACCAAGCTACCTGCTAATTCCTCTGTTAAGATGACATGCTATGATCAGATAGATTGTTTCCCTAAATGACACACCAATCTGTCAGTCTGTTGGTCCCAAATCAAACAGTCCACTAGCCTTAAACTGAAATATCTTAAATAAGAGTGATGTTTCTTTCTCTAAGAAATCGTTTTTGGTAAAGCCTAAATAGTACATTTATTGGCTTTTGTCCTTCTGCCAAAATGCAGAATGAACATAATTATTTCAATCGGCGAATCACTCGACAGTCTGTGGCTAAAAAAGAGAAGCCTGTCTCTAGGCTGTACAATATAGGATGTATTTGGATAAAAATAAATCCTAAAACTTAAATATAGCTCAACTTTTGTTTAAGATATGTGGTCTTACTGTAATTTATCCATTCATCCAATATTGTCACAATATTTAAACCAGAAAGCCACATCTTATACATTGCTGTTATTGTGTGTCATGTAATGCAATTTGGGATGAGCCATTTAGATGACATGCTATGAAAATAAAATATTCATACCTACATTTGTTCACTCACTTATATATAAATTATTCAAACAGCTGACACATTTTGCTGCACATTAACAATTTGATTTCAGTGCAGTAATGCAATCTGCAGTGGGGTTGATTCTTACCATCACTGTCACCCACAGCTGCTTGTATAAAATACAAAGGCCTTCCACTTTGATGGATTTAATAGCTATGTCCATCTGAAAATTATTGAATAATAAACATTACATGAACCCTAAAACACTTGATAACAGCCAAATCCCACCTGCCAACAGTTTCCTGCATTCAACTCAATTATTTATTTAATGTATTTAACTTGAGAGAACAGAAATGAAATGAAATAAAATGTCTCATGCCTCATGTCTAAAAGGAGAACACTGAAATGTTTTCAGCTATCACTTCGAATGTGGTTGAGGATTTTCCATGGGGGTTGGTTTGATGTATTTCTCTATACCTCCTTGCCTTAAATCTTCCTGTGAGGTCAAGTGCTTCTAGTAAACCAAATATTCTACTGATTTAACATAAGTGATGCACAGGTATGTCCTTGACAATCTTACAAGGGTGGCAGATGCTCTCTCTCAGTAAGAAAATCCAATCAGAAGGCTTCTGTTGAAATTATGCAGGAACGGTGATAGGAAGTTACATCCGTATTCATCAGTTTTGTGTACAGAAATTCCATTTTGGATTATGTTTATCTAGATTAAGTTTTTATTTATTTATTTTTAATGTATCTAAAGCCCTGTTCGCACAGGACTAGTATTACCAGGGGACCTCATGTGATTTAGTAATCCCCCCCCCCGTCTGTGTTTCATGCAGAGAATTCGCAAGGGATAAGCAAAATCTGTATTTTACTCAAATTTACTGAAATTATTCTCTGCATATGATGTCAAGAAAGACACTGATTCGCACAGGACTAATATTATCACATGACCTCTGTGTTTGGAGAAATATGGTAGGTAATTTCCAGTAGAATTCTTAATTTACAAATTACGGACATGGCAGATTGACATGGGATTAAGATCACAGACAACCTCCACAATTATTACAAATTACTAGAGGTCCCCAGGTAATACTAGTCCTGTGCGAATAGGACTTAACACTACGTTCCACTGCCATTGCTTTTGCTCTAGTCATTCTTTTCATTGGAGCCTACCCCAGCTGACAATGGATGAGCGGCTGAGAATAGAGGGTGTCGTGTACTGTACAGATTGTAAAGCCCCATGAGGCAAATTTGTGATTGGTGATATTGGGCTATATAAATAATATTGATTTGACTTGACTTGAGTACACCATGGACAGGTTGCAGGTCTATCACATGCACCAACACAGACATACTATATTCACTGTCACATTCTCACCTAGGGGCAACTTAGTTTCCAAGTGACCTGACCTGCATGCCTTGGGAGGAAACTGGAGCACCAAGAGGAAACTCACACAGACATTAAGAGAACATACGCACAGAAAGAACCAAAGTGGCTGGTGGATTTGAACCCAGGATCTTCTTGCTGTGAGGCGGCAGTGCCAAAAACTGAGCCAGAAACTGTGCTGTAAGAAATGGTTGTGCTAAATTATCAGAGCATAATGACTATCACATCCATATACATTCACAATGACTCATTCAACTGAATGACAGAATAACCCAGGGCTGGAGAAACATGCCTATTAGAAATCAAAAGCATTTTAATTTTAGATTTTTAGAAGGGAAAGAGTTACACAACATTTTGATGAACCAAAGACAGCATGAGCATGAAAATTCTGACATAGTCAGAAGGACCAAATTCTCACACCCACATCTACACACTAACCAATCAGAATACAGCATGAAATTACACAGAATACACTGGCTGATGCTGTAACATGTCTCTGCTTTCATAAATTCTCCTTTTTATTTACATCACAGTGCTGCGACACTGAGACATTCATAACACAATCTGACATGCCTCAAAACTGAAACTGTACAGTCTGATACAGATGAAGACCAAGGTTTTATTAGACCCATCCCACAGAGAGTGACATGCTGTGAACCTGAAGGACTGCTGTTACCGCACAGTATAAAGTCGCCTTTACACAAAAACATCCTAAGTTTAAAACATTGTGGTTTTCATTATGGGTGGGTCAGATTTATTTGTTTCCTTTTCATGTAAAGTATTATTTTCTTTTGTGGTTTTCGTTGATACATCTGTGTAACTAGTCTATCTAGTGTGTGTTCATGTGTGACTTCATGTGTGAAAAGTCTAGTTAACTTGAATAGTAATAGTTTCACAATCCAGGGTTTAAATATAAATTAAATATATTAGTCTCATTAACCTTCAGGGAAAATGAACAGTGCTGCTACATGACACAGATAAGGCAACAAATTTAATGATTGAGGCAAAGGTTTTACCCACATCTAGTACATACTACATTGACAATGAGATTAGATGTGTCAAGATCTGTCTGATTCAGCTTAGCAGGTGAATGATGGATCAATCACATGGTTTGTTCGTTTCATAGTAATTAATCAGAGCAACATGTCACAATGTGGGGGAATTACAAAACCTTCTGAGCTTTTACAAGTTGGGAAAAGAGACAAACAGCCCAAGCAGTCACATTTTACACATTTAACTCAATAGAGTCTGCATCGAGTTGAAGCTAGTAAATTCAGACTGACCTGGACTCACATCATGGCAAAAAAATAAATAAAATTGTCTGAGATGCTACTTTTAAAGTCAAATAAATGAGGTTTTGAATGATTGGCCACATGGAATATAAATATGGTGGGTGAAATAAAAGTAGAGTGAGAACACAATGATAGTAAGAAGTCTGTGTCAATTGCAGTGCTAATGTGAAGCAAAAACAGGACTACAGCTTAGAGTATAAATGCAGTGCAAAAACTGACCTGCAACACCTACATTCAGGATTCCTAATTTCATGCAATTCCATAATGAGTTCTGTCCAACAACAGGATGGTGTCGGCTGGACCACTGTTGGCAGCCTTTTTTCTCTCCAAACAAAATTAAAAACAACTCTACTTGGATAAACAGATGGTGATGGATCCACTGGCCCAGAAAACAATTCAATGGGTTTGATCTTTCTGTCAGGGAATCTGTCTGGAAATCTGACAAGGATGGACACATCATCATCCCTGTCCAGGCAGCTCTCATTAGATGGTAATTGAGAATGACATATAGAAACAGACATAATGGATCAGTGAGGCTACCACCCTCATACCAGCTGCTGAATGTAGCTAAAAATGCAAGAGAGGTAGGGTTTTAAATGTGGGTGCAACTGAAATCCTAAAAACAGTTTGCTTCCATACAGGTCATGAAAATGATGTGAATCATATGCTATGGCGTTCATGGTCACCAGATCTCAACCCAACTGAACACCTATGTGTCAGTCTGTTATGTGGCGTATGATACGTGCCAAAACACCAGCAACCATTGTGCCCACAATTCTTGCCTCCTAAATGTTACATTTATATACTACTTGCCACAGCAAATACATTAAAAACATAAAACTTCCCACATAACTTTTTTTTTTTAATCAACATATTAAGGAAACATTTTTTCCACATTGTTCATATTGAACATATCTGCAAAACATTCACTGTCAAAATATTTTATTTGTTTTCTTTACAATATCAACTTTTGACAACTAAAGCATGATATAAAATAATATTAACATTTTTATGGCTAAGACAGCTCAATGCACTTGGTTTAGGTTACGGATGTTTTCCTTTCCTTAACCAAACCATGATCTCTGTATTTGTAGCCTAAATCTAACCACATGCGGGATACAGGATACGAACACCAGTCTCTGGTGTCAAAGTCCTGTTTCATTCTAACATCACCTTCCCAACCACCTCCCTACAACTTCTGTAATGTACAAGAACATGGCACTTCATTAACTGGGAAAAAGGTTTCCAGTGAACATTCAATACTCAAAACAGCAATTATGTTTCATCCAAATCATATTATGCAAAACCATTGAGTAGTACGTAAACAGAATTTTTGGGGTGTCAGTGGCATCTTGGCACATCTCATCATGTCAGGTTCTCCACTGTCCTCGAAACTCTCTAATAAAGCAGCAATGGATTTTACTTGACAACTACATTTGACTGCATGACGTGACCAAAGTGTGTGGTACAGAAGTCATGACATGACTGATGTATGCTGGCAGAGTTTCTTTTTCTCAATTACATCTATTACAGTGTTTTTCACCTCTAATTTGATGCACATAAAAAAAACTATACTAATATCACAAGTCGTTACTTTTGGTAGAAAATGATTTGCTAGGTCATCATCTTTGGGTCTTTCCAAAGATCATCACTGGTAAGTGCTACAGGCCTCCGGGGCTTGTAGAAAAAGCTTTAATTTCATATTTCCATGCTTCAATACCAAAGAGGTTGAACTTTGTGATTTCTGAACTAATGAACAATATTTTGAACACATCACTACAGCAGAGAAAACCACTCTCTCTTGAATCTTGAACCCAGATAAAAAACCCTAAACTGCGTGTGTTAGAGTGCTGCAGCTGCAAGCTTGATTGGTTTTCTCCAGCCACGGTAAAGAATACTTGAATATCTGTTGTTGCAGGAGAAAGCTCTACTACCTTGAATTAAGTGCAGCTGCCATGAAGGCTTTAGCCAGCAATTTGACTCCAGCTCAAGGAGAGCAATTCTCCTTTTAACTTTAAAAATTGTGATTTCAGTAAGTACACTTTAACACCTTTAAGATTCATCCCCATTTTACATAATGACTCTGAGCATTTGAGACTCTGAACCCTTTTTTATTTTCTTTTTCATAACCGCTGCCTTTAAGCGGAGGCAAGCTGGTAAAAGCCCCATCTTTAGAGATCCATTTGACATAATGGCACTCTGAATATAGAAATTACATGCCATGTAGTTGTCAAGGTTTCTAGACTGAGTGGAAGGATAACAATGCCCCTATGACAGATGTAAAACTTTTCCATTTCATTAAAACTCTGAATTAACAATTTAAACAGATAATACAACCGTTACTAAACAACAGCTTTAAAAACAAAGCATGTGCTGTCTATAAAATGCTCTTTAGACTTCAGAAGAGTGCTTTCTGACACAAAAACTTTCCCTTTAACAACGGACAACTTCAACTGGAATTCCAGTTGAACACCTGTGTGGGCAGTTGTATTATCTAGGTGAGCCTTGAGCAGGGTTTTTTTTTGTTCAAACCAAACATTAAAGCATCTCACACCTTCAACCAGAGAGGAAAAACTAACCTGTGAAATCTGAAACAGGTGTTAATGGTGTCAGTGGTCTTGCCCTCAGCTCCTAGAAAAGTCATCAATAACTGTTGACTTTTTTATTTACTTTATCTTTATCATCTTTATTTCATTTGACCACAAGTTCTCAACAGTACTGAATTTTCTCATCCAAAAAGGGAACCCAGCTCTTCTTTTACCCTGTTCACAGGGAACTGAGTGAACTTTTCCTAACCTTCCTATTCACAAGACCTCTGAGTCAAGAAACAGGCCTGCAGGACTCACAGAGGATGACCAATGGAATGTTGAGTGCCGACTGGGGGTGAACCTAAGCCAATTTACCAATGTATGACCTGCTTTCACTGGTCGTGCCTCGCACTAACCCAACGCCGACCCTTTTAAGGGCCAATATCCCATAGTCAGGATAGGGTCCTGGCCATCTGAACCACCAGGTGAAACTTTATTTTTCCTCTGATTGGGGTCTCCCATCAAAATAGAAATTTTAATATTGAATTGCTATCACGTATTTCCCTTTTGCTTCCCAACAATGTTTCAGCTGCTGAACGGTGAATTAAGATAATTTCACTGGTTAATGTTAAAGTTTTCATCCACTTGGTGGTCTCCTGTGGTCCCATAAGTTAATCGATCTTGCCAAGATATCATTCACTGCTTTATCTGGTATACGGTGGTCTTCATTCAGTCATGAATTATCTATTGCTGTGTTCATTGGTTCACTCATCATTGCATTTATTCATTTATTTGTGTGTTTATTAGTTACTAGTTGTCTGTGTAGTAAGTAGGTTAATAAACCTTTTATTGACAAAGAATTTGATTACGTGGTTTGTGTGCACGAAGTATTACGGTCACTGTTTACAAGTCGAAAGGGTTACGCAACCCTTTATTGAGACTGAATTATTTAATTGGCTATCATTTTCCCTTTTGTAAGGGTGGTGCCCTGATGTGAATTTAATGCAAGTTAAATTCTGTTAATCAGTATAAATACTGATCATTCCCAAAGTGAGTGTAATTACTCTCCTTTTTTTGTACCTTCTTTTGTAGAAATGTATATTTACGCTGCATATTTTGGTGCTGCCTTTATTAATCTGTATTTACACTACACCATAGTGCACATGTTGCCAAAGTAACCCTAACCACATGGATTTTCTATTGTTTAGGCCCTGGAGGTCATCTGCATTATGTACATGGTCATGATTTCATTTGCATCTCAGAACACACCTACCCTTTTGGTGTTCTGTAACCATTGTGATGATTGATGTTTTGTGTATCTTCTGATGCCTTGCACAGTACATCAGGTGTATACATAAATCCATAGATTTGGAAACAATGCCATTCTAGATCATGTTTACAAGTGGCTCAGACTGCCTTCTATTTTACACTATAATTGATCTTTTCAGTTGTTCGAACATACACTAAATCATTGTAACTAAGGAAGCCTAAGAGCTCAATTAATCAAGTATTTTACACAAGTTTTGCATGGTGCAAAAGCTATACCATAAAATGGTTACCCCAGTCTGGAGTAAAACAGCTGACAAATAGCACAGAATCTACAGATTTAGTCTAATGAAATTACCAGCAGTGAAAGAAGTATTCAGATCCACTACTTAAGTAATAATACCACAATGTAAAAATACTCAATTGCAAGTTAAAGTCCTATACTCAAAACTTGCTTTAAGTGCTTTACAACACTGTACATATTCTCAGTGGCACTAAAACAGATCAGGGTAATTCAAAACAGACAGAAGGTTATAGCAATAATTCCAAGGATAACTGTTGTTTCTATAGAATGACCTGTAATTTTGCTTAACATGGGGTGGATAAAAAATGAAAAACCTTTTCCTTAAACATTTACTGAGATTGTTAAGGTGCTTTGTTTTGTAAAAGAGTACACAAGTAAGAAAAATAAGGTTGCAGTATTTGTGGTGTTTGGCGCACTGCAACAGCAAAGATCCATTCATCAACTGTGGTGATGCTGATGATAACAACAATGATGATGTACCATGAGGATGTGGGCATGGCGGTGGTGGTGATGCTGATGGTCATATTCAATTCAATTCAGTTTTATTTATATAGCGCCATATCAAAACAAAGTTATCTCAGGGCACTTTTTCCATGCAGAGCAGGTCTAGACCGACTCTTTATGTTTACAGAGACCCAACAATTCCCACCATGAGCAGCACTAGGAGACAGTGGCAAGGAATTATTGAGGCCCAAAATTAGCCTGTGCTAAAAACGCTAATGCTGGTTGATTTCCTCTGAAGTACATTAACACATTAACTACGGTTATCATCTTACAACTCATTAAATGAACAGTAATTACACCTGCTCAGGTTCTTGCATTACACATTTTGCTGGCACTCCAAATGTACCAATGCAATTAAGTGCTGACAAAATAGTGGGTTATGCTGGGGTGCTTTTGAAGGGCCTCGTTCTGCCTCTTGGCTAAACAGCAACATGAATAAAATGAATAATGAAGAGAAAGCAGCACTCAGATCCTGAGGGTTAGTGGCCCTGATGTAACTGAAAAAATAAAACTAACTACCAGATGTGTGGCGTTAACAGCTAACACAAACAGAACGTAAAGGGAAGTTGGATAGCAGCACAGAGATGCCAAGGAAGGTAGCTCTAATTAAACAGCTGTTGACTGGATACTGCTGTGCTGTGGAAGGAGGAGGGAAGCGGGGGGGGGGGGAAGGAGGGAGAAGTCCACCAGGACTGCATAAGAAAACTGTGCTCCTAAGAAGATGATTGGAATTCAACACGAGCTGTACTGTTACCCCCAAGATTAGGATCAGCATGTGACAAGACCATAGTGCAGAGACTGGGGAAAGTGGGTTTTTTTTAAATGTTTTTTAACTCAAAAGACAGCAAAAAATATTTTTTAGGACATTTGCAGTGACCTAGAGACTACTAAGTTGTTGAAGAAGTATCATTTAAAAGAGGAACAGATAGGCTGGTCTATAATAATAATAATAATAATAATAATAATAATAACAGCTCAATGAATATCAACAATTTGACCACAAAAGAAAAAAATCTTAACTCAGGGTCCATTTACTAGCATCTCCATAACAACTGAGCAAACTCCATCTGCTGATAATGTCCAGCTAAATGAAATGCAGCTGAAAGCTAAGAAAAAACTTTCACAATGTATTAACAAGGTTGTGAAATTTTGAGCAAGACGCCTAACCTCCAACTACTGGTCAGTGGCCAACAGATGAGACTGTGGTTGTACTAGGGAGCTTCCAGGTGTGAATGGGTAGAGCTGTGTTAGTGTGAACACGGTGTTCCTGAGAGCACTGCTCTCAGTGAAACTTCCTTAAATAATTACAGGTAAAAAAAATTAAAAGAAAAGAAAGAGAACAGTACAGTACACGCAACAATGCCAACAATGCCACCCAACAGTAATAAAAGTTGTATTTGACTACCTCTTTTTGCCAGATATTTTGTTTGTCTTCATTACTTGACAAAATAAACAACCAAACAATTATTTTATTGTGGTTATTATAGCATGCACAAATACCATAAACCACAGCATTTATACCCTGAACTTGTTTGCAATGGCATGCCTTACAGCTGCATTGAGTGTAATGTTCCTGCATGTTGTAAGTATGATAAGTTCACCTTTGACTAGTGCATTACTTGCATTACCATCTGTCACAGCCAACAAAACTCTTAACTGTTTGAAGAGCCTCTGGACAGGACATACATAGTGAGGGTAAAATTTGTAATTGTAATAACAGCCCTCAAGATACATTACTATGCAAATGAAACCGTCCCTAAAACACTACAGAGAAACTACAACAGAAAATATGTTACTATATGATAAGACAAAAGAGATGGCGTTGGACCACAAGATGCTGTTAAAAAAAATTGAAAGAAAAATAATTATGTTAGGTTCTGTTATCTTGTGTGTTTCCTGTTTTATTTTGAAGTCTTGTCTGTCTTGTTTCCTGTTTGTTCCTGCCCTCGTCTCTCCCTTAAGCTTGATTATCTGCACCAGCTCCCCAGTACACACCTGCCCCTGCTTACCTCATTAGTCTCGTCCTTATTTATACCAGTCCCTGTCCTTTGTTCGTTGTTGGTTCATTGTGTGTGTCCTGTGCGGTCTGTGTACTTGGTGACGTGAGTTCTCTGAGTTTACCTGCCTATTTACCTGCCTGTTTACCTGCCTTCCAGAACCTGCAAAAGAGTCAATAAACCTCTGAAACTGCTTGAGCCTCTGGGTCTGTCTGCGCGTGGGTCCTCTCCCTGCTTCCCCCCTTAACAAATTAAACTGTTTAGCTTTACTGTAAAGTCAGAACACCCTGACAGATCTGTTCTACCTTCTTATAGAAATAGCATAATATTACAAGGCTTGAAATGACAAGCTAAGTGAATGCAGTACTCTAGATTTTATATTTTTATGTTACAGTACTTAATAACATTTCCCTCCACCATAATGTTTGCCTCTAACTTATTGTTTTGGCTGAGATGAAAGGAATCAGAAAGGACTTGTCAGAAAGGTTGGACAATTGAAGAATCTCTGAAAGGTGTGAACAAGCAAATGCAGGAATGGGAAAAAAGACTGGACTAGGCAGAGAAAAGAGTGAGCAACATAGAGGGTCACGTTGCACGAGCGGACCGGCTGCAAGCNAAAAGAATTAATAAACCTCTGAAACAGCTTGAGCCTCCGGGTCTGTCTGCTCATGGGTCCTCTCCCTGCTTCCCCCCTGTAATAGACAGATTGATCATATTTAGTAAAGAAGTGCTAAAACTGTGGTAAAACTTCTTTAAGCAGCCTAGTTGGGATGGGGTTTAAGAGACACATTGATAGCTTGGATGAAGAAATCACTGAAGTTAGTTGATGAGAGAAAAGCAGTCTAAATGTACATCAGGTTTTACAGTTGTTAGTAAGATTCCTGTGCTTGAAGATAAGTCAGTACCGGCTGAGGGCAGGAGGTGCTGAATTTTGTCTCTAATAGTTAGAATTTTATTATTAAAGAAGGTCATGAAGTCGTTACTGAGATCTATAGGAATACATGGCTCAATAGAGCTGTGACTCTCCTTCAGCCTGGCTACAGTGCTAAACAGAAACCTGAGGTTCTTATTTTTCTCTATTAATGATGAGTTGTGGGGAATCAGGAGAAGAGGAGCTGAGCCTGTGTGTGTAGTGTCTGTCTTTCAAATCTAGGTCAGGAGGCGGGGCTGTCAGCTGTGGCGATCAGACTCACCTGCAGTGTATCAAGGATTGTTAAGGAAGATACTTATAGCCAGGAAGGAAGCCTGCTCTTTGCCAGATCGTTGCTTCCACTGCCGTGGTACCTCGTCCAGACTCCCTGCATGTGTAGAACCAAGCTAGTAAGTACTCTTTTGAGTTTTCTGTATATTCATGCCTCTCTGTTGTCTGCTTCAGGACGTCACCCTCCTGCTGCTGACCCTGACCAAGCCACCGCCACCAGACTGCCGGCTAAAACTCCGACCTCCCATCACGCCTGTGGACACCCCAGTGTGTGGATTCCGGCTCTTTCACTTCTCCACCTCCTAGCTCCCCGGACCATATTCTGTGAAACATTAAAGACCTCCTTTTACCTGCACTTCCTGGTCTGTGTGTGTGTGTTTGAATCCAGCCCGCTCTACCCTTGGTCCTAACATGAGTAATAGGTTACTCTGGCATTACGGAGGGCCTTCCTATATGTTTTAAGATTATCTTGCCAGACTAAATGTGATTCTTCCAGATTGGTGTAACGCTAT
This sequence comes from Maccullochella peelii, assembly GCA_002120245.1. NCBI lineage: Eukaryota > Metazoa > Chordata > Actinopteri > Centrarchiformes > Percichthyidae > Maccullochella > Maccullochella peelii. The sequence goes on from LKNJ01005455.1 coordinate 18,037, forward strand.
TTCCTTTCAAGTTTTCGCCATGTTTGCTTTAATTTCTGGGTTTGGGGTTTAATACCATGGAGCCTAACCTCCTTTTGTTTTATTATCTTTTTCTTTAGAGGGGCAATAGAGTCGAGTGTCATTCATAGTGAGCCTGCAGCACCATCAACAAGATGATCAATTTGGGAGGGACTGAAGTTAGCATAGGAGTCCTCAGTTATATTGAGATACGGCATTGTATTAAATGCCGATGGAATCACTTCATTGAATTTAGCTACAGCACTATCAGATGGACATCTAGTATAGGAATGTTTGCCTAATGGCGTGCAGTCCAGTAACAGGAATTCAAAAGTTGGTAAATAATGGTCGGATACAAAAGGATTCTCTTGCTCTCAACCCACCTGGTTGAGGCAGATTACCGCTCACCCAGAACCTGGTTCTGCTCGAGGTTTCTGCCTGTTAAAAGGGAGTTTTTCCTTGCCGCTGTCGCCTAGTGCTTGCTCTTGGTGGGAAGTGTTGGGTCTCTGTACACATAAGGAGTCGGTTTAGACCTGCTCTTTATGACAAAGTGCCCTGAGATAACGTTATATGGCACTATATAAATAAAACTAAATTGAATTGAACTGAGCAACCCATGTCTGTAAACAAACACTTCCATCCATCCATTTTCTTCCGCTTATCCGGGGCCAGGTCACAGTGGCAGCAGGCTAAGCAGGGTTGTCCTCAAACACTTATTTACGCTAATTACAGTAGAACCCAGCCCTGTCTTGCTTTGTAGTGACACATTGGAAACTAGCTATTTTGATTGATGGTTTCACTACACTTTCAGCTAGACATCACATTCACTGCAGATAACATGTTATTTTTAGTGGAGCAGAGAAACAATCAAAATTAACGTTTAGCAAGCGGATATGTTTCATCAGTGGCACCACTGTGCAAACTGAGCAGTTTATTCACAATCATGATACATGAGACCTGGCTTTCACACTGATTGTCTTGCTCCTCTTGACTGTCGGTAAAAGAAGCTAATGTTAGTACTCAACACAACAAACAGTCTGTTGTGGTTATATATACTAACATTGCCTAGCATCAGCTCGTAACGTTATCGTAGCGTCCAGTTACAGTATATTAGCTAGCTAATGTTAAAGCTAGCAAATGTTGATTCCATCAAAAACAGGCAGTCACCATCCAGGCATTACTTTCCACGTTGTGCACATATCCCTCGATCCAGTTGCTGTAGCCTTTCAGCAAAACAGCCCGGGGAATCTTGCAGTCATTATTTGCCCATTTTTCAACTTCTTGCACTGTTAATTCCGGAAGAGATTAAATGTTTGTTGTCCACACGGGTATGCCTGTTCCGTCTGCTCTGTCACTGTTAGGAAACTTACGATTTAGGATCGTACCCTCTATACCTCGTTTTGGTTTTCAACATGGTTGCGAGGTGAGTAAAGGGAATTAAGTAAACTTTAACCAGTCCCTGTTTGTAGCGTCCATGGATGGGGGGTAACGCTAGTGTTTCTATTCACTATATACAGTATATTTATTATATGCTATATTTTCTTACTGTTGTGTTGAAAAAGAAATGTTATTATAATAAGCCAACATCCACCTATCACTTGTTGTGGGGAAAGAAATGGGGAGAAATTGCATCTCTTTGATGTGCAGTTTTACCTGCTCTTGGCGGGCTACAGCAATAGTAATTGTTGGCTAATAGCTTGAGACAAACCATTGCTTTTGCGTATTGTCTAGCATAAATTTAGTGTCACCAGCAAATGGTGTATTAAAAAAACCCACTCACATGGCACACTACTTTTTGATGGTGATAATGAAGAAACTACTGCAGAAACCTACTGTTTCAAACCCTCACCATTTAGTTGTGAGGTGGATTTCTTGTTCCCCAAGGATTGCAATAAATGGCACCCCTTTGCTATTATGTTGTCTGAACAACTGAAGAAAAATACAATAGTGTTAACAAAGACAACTTTCCTAGATGCTTCTGCAAGCTGGGCATGTAATAGTTTTCCAGTGTTAAATATGAAATTGTTGCTGTATTAGAAACCCAGAGAATGCATCTTAATCAAATCTCTGAAACAAATTTTTTTAATTGTTGAAATCTCTCTGCTAAACTGCAGCCCAGGCAAGAGCTGCTCCACAATGGCAGCCAATCAGGTAGGTAATCTTGGCTCGGTCAGTGGCATACGAGTAGGGCTGTTGCTCAAAAACCAGTGAACATTGCACCAAAAACAGGCTGGGACCAGAGCAGGTGGAATTGCAGGGCAGAAGGAAGAAGCGTTAGACTAGGCTGCTCAAACAAGAACAGGCTATAATTTAGCAAGCAGGCTGGAAATGCAGACTAACAAGAAGTGGCTACAATCTGGTTGCTTGGATCATGTCAGAGCAGGGTATAAGTAGAGGTCTTGATAACTGAACTGGTTGTAGCTCCAGCACACCTGTCTTCACTCTCACAATCACAGACACACCCACACAGAGAGAGAGAGAAGCCACTCAGTGAGTGGCAGCAGGAGCGGAGGGGCCAGGCTGTGCAGCCGAGGGCGTGGACGGCAACCCCAATGGGGCAGATGTACGCATTGGTGAGGATGAGGGCATACTCCACCCAAGGCAACTGAGTGCTCCAGGAGGAAGGGTTAGCTGAGGTCACGCAGCGTAGAACGGCCTCCATCTCTTGGTTGGCCCGCTCAGTCTGGCCATTTGTCTGGGGGTGATATCCAGAAGAGAGACTGTCATGATACCAAGAGCTGAACAGAAGGATTTCCATACCTGGGAAGTGAACTGGGGTCCTCGGTCAGAGACAATGTCAGTAGGGATGCCATGCAGATGGAAGACATAGGTGACCAGCAAGTCTGCCATTTCCCTGGCAGACGGAAGCTTAGGGAGAGGAATGAAATGAGCAGATTTAGAGAATCAATTATTGTGAGAATAACTGTATTACCATTCGAGGGAGGAAGGCCGGTGACAAAATCCAGAGCAATGTGTGACCAGGGACGACTGGGTATAGGCAGAGGGCGAAGTAGACCGGAAGTGGGCTTCGTGGAGGTCTTATTCCGGGCACAGACTGAGCAGGCCGAGAAACTCCCGGGTATCCTTCTCCATCGTGGTCCACCAAAAGTGCCGACGTAGGAAGGCGAGGGTCCCGTTCACACCAGGGTGACAGGTAAGGTGGGTTGAATGGGCCCACTGGAGCACACCCGAGTGAATCAGGAACATAAAGGGTGTTAGCGGGTCCCTTACCAGGAGCTGGAGTTGCTGGGCCTGACGGACGCAGGACTTCATCTCCCAGGAGACGGCAGCGACGATACAGGTGGAAGACAGGATGGGTGCGGGTTCGGATCCAGAGTGATCCGTGGCGAACTCATGGGGCGTCTGGCTTGATGTTCCTAGAACCAGGGTGATAAGTGAGTGTGAAGTTAAATCTACCAAAAAACAAGGCCCACCTGGCTTGCCGGGAGTTCAGACATCTGGCAGTCTGGATATATGCCAAGTTCTTAAGGTCTGTCCACACGATGAAGGGGTGTACGGAGCCCTCCAACCAGTGTCACCACTGCTCCAGAGCTAGTTTCACTGCCAGGAGCTCTCGGTTGCCAATATTATAGTTCCTCTCAGCTGAGGAGAGCTTACGGGAAAAGAATGCACATGGATGGATTTTCTGATCCGTGAGAGAATGTTGGGACAAAACTGCACCTACCCTCATGTCAGAAGCATCTACCTCCACAATGAATTGGAGCTCAGGGTCTGGATGTGAGAGGACTGGAGCAGAGTTAAAGTGGCACTTAAGGTCCTGGAATGCGGACTCCACCTCTGGGGTCCAGTGGAATGGCGTGGAGGTGGATGTAAGGGTGGTGAGAGGTGCTGCGAGATGGCTGTAATTGCGGATGAACCGTCTGTAGAAATTGACAAAACCCAGGAAGCGTTGTAACTGTTTCAGGTTGGTGGGCGTGGGCCAGTTCGTGATGGCCCGGGTCATAGCGGGGTCCATCAGTACCTGTTCCTGTGCAATGAAGTAACCTAAGAAGGCCACAGAGGAAGCATGAAACTCGTATTTTTCAGTTTTCACAAAAAGCTTGTTTTCCAACTGCTGCCAAAGAACTTGGCGGACATGTTGCCGGTGTGTCTCGGGGTCCTTAGAAAAGATCAAAATATCATCCAAAGACACAAACACAAAGCATTCAATCAAGTCCCTCAACACATCATTGACCAGGTTTTGAAAGACTGATGGGCATTAGTCAGACCAAAGGGTATTACTAAATATTCAAAGTGGCCGAGAGGGGTATTGAACGCCCTCTTCCACTCGTCCCCCTCCCTGATGTGAACCAGATGGTAGGCATTCCGGAGGTCGAGCTTGGTAAATACTGTGGCACCATGTAGGGAGGTGAACACTGAAGCCATGAGGGGCAGAGGATATTTGTTTCTCAGTGATCTTATTAAGACCCCGAAAATCAGGTCTGGAGGTTCTGGGTAAAGTGGAGGCACAGACAACACAGGAACATGGGCCGACTGTAGACCATGAGAATGACTAAATGAACTCCAAGAGAATACTATCATGTCTAATCATTTATTATTTTGCAGGCCATGTAGTGTTTTTGTGCCTTTTGGAACTTTATCATTTTCCTTTGTTATAGTTTGTTTGTACCATAACACAATGTACCATAACACACATTGGTGTTATGGTACATTTTATCTTGCAGAGCAACCTGCCCTGTGTCCCTCGAGGGGGACAATGGAACAGGTTGTCTTGTACCGAAGCTTGGATATGATGTTTGCTAGAGTAAGATACAGATACTTAGACCAAGGTCCGACAGTATTATGTCTCCCTTGGTTGTTTTCTACGATGTTATAAATATGTGACTGTATCCCCCCTTCGGGGTCAGACTCTTTGTATATTAATGGTGTACATGGTCTCTGTCCTTTCAGCTGAAATAGATTGACTCTGTGATTGTCCTTATATCTGTTCACTCCTTTTGTGATCATCTTAAGCTTTACTTATTTCTTTTTATTATTCTGCTTAATTAAATCTTACAACTGTTTGTTGAATCATCATTTTATTTGTTCACTTCTCCATGAGGGATATCAAAATTTCCAACAAGTGAAGCACATGTACTCACAACTTATTTTTGTCTTTTAAGGAATAGAGAGGCTGTGGAGGGATGTTTATGAAAATGTTCTGGATAAGTTCCCGCACATGTTCTATGATCTTGAAGCTGAGGGACTACTGAACCCAGATGATGAGGTTGACCTTTGCTCTCCACTGGAGTTTCTTGCCCCAGCTTCAGAGGCATCTTCCATTATTCTGAAACTGAAGTGATTGTTCTTGGTCCTGAACAGCTCCGAAACACATTATCTAAAGACATAGTTACTCTAGACGGCATTGCCTTGGCCTCCAACGCCACTGTAAGGAATCTCGGCGTTATCTTTGATCAGGATTTGTCCTTCAACTCCCACATAAAACAAACTTCAAGACTGCCTTTTTTCACCTA
>LKNJ01005456.1:0-24341 GCA_002120245.1 Maccullochella peelii
ACTCTCTGATTGGATGACCTTTCACCTAGAGCTGTCAGATTTGAGTTTGACGAGAAGGTATCCCTATAACTCTCTAACATGCAAAATCCCAACAGAAAGGGCCCCAGCCGACTGGTGGGGTTGAACCGAGAACCCTCTTGCCTAGCTATTTTAAACTACTTAAATAAAGTCGTGAAAAAGGGGGTAAAATATAATGGAAAAGTTTTGAAAATTCATCGGTAAAAATATGTGGGAACCCTGTAATATGTCTGTTAATTAAATGATTGTTTCAGCACGTGCGTGCCATTTCAACACTATGTGCCTGCTTGACTTATCATTTTCTTTCTCCTGCAGTGGCTATGAAGGTCTAATCAAAAACTTGATGTCAGAGCTCCCCAGTGGTTTAGTGACCTACAATCAGCCGGTGCGCTGTGTCCACTGGAACAACACAGAGAAGAGAGAAAACCCTGTGTTGATTGAGTGTGATGATGGGGAGAAGATTGCTGCAGATCATGTTATTGTCACAGTACCTCTAGGTAGAATCATTCACAAACTGTTTGCTACTTTCCATCTCAGTGTGTGAAATGTTGAGTTTGTGCTTTTAACAGTGAGAACAAAAGCGCTTACTCTTGTTACATAATAGCTTCAGTTTACTTTTGCTTTATGAAACTCTGACGTACCCAAATGTGGTATCGCATATCACATGAACAATATTTATATTTTGTCTAATTCTTCATCCATAGACTGAAAAGCAAAAAGCAACAACAAAATGTAAGAATTTTATCACAATTGATTAATTAATCAGTGCTGCCTGAAACAGATCAGCAGCATGAGTGAGAGCTCTGGTTCAAAATGAAGTGGAAACAGGATGACTGTTGAAATCATGTGACTTTTTCAGTCAAACTTGACATGACAGTACTGATAATAACCTGGTTTGTTCTGTTTCATCAGGATACCTAAAGAAGCACCATTCAGCCCTGTTCCGTCCTCCTCTCCCTCTACACAAGCTGCACACCGTCCAGAGACTAGGTTTTGGAACGAACAATAAAATTTTTGTGGAGTTTGATTCACCGTGGTGGGATGCTGACTGTGAGTTCATCCACCTCATCTGGGAAGATGAGGTGAGATGTGTAGTCAGTGAATAAAGGTGTACTTTTACTGTAAAGTACATGCATACACACTGGACTCAATTATAGCTTAAATAAAAATACAGTAATACACCTAGATTTAGATGTAGATATGGCGTATCCAAAGAATATTTCAAATAATAAAGCATTCAAAGAAAGAGGAATCGCCAAGGCTTCTTGAAGCAGATTAACCTTTATTATACCAAATACTGTCTATCTTGTTTGCTATCTTGCCCTCTCCTGCCGCACCAACATTGCCGTACACTTCCCTGTTGCCTGCAAAGCACAGCATTGGACAGGCAGACAAATACCCGTAAATTTGGGGAGTATAAAGGGTGGAGGTCTAGACAATGTAGCTAAGAATTTTAGGTGGAGGTGGGCGGCCACCACAGGCTCCATAATCAGTATGTGGGCCATAGCAAGCTTATCCATCCCTTCAAAATCCAGGGAGGCCCCTCCTTGATTTGAGGTATTGCTGGAATATGGGTTATCTTCCCACAAGATGGTGACTTCTTCCAGGAGCATTGGCTTAGGCCACTTTGCTTGTGGAAATTTCTCCTTGACCACGACAGAATAACCATTTTGTCTTGTTTTCCACCCACACGTCTGTTTCGTCTCTTGTCATGATTCAGGATGCCATGGTGGATCAGGTGCCAGATGTACAGAGATCCTGGATAAAGAAGTTGATTGGCTTCACTGTGCTCAAACCCACTGAAAGGTCAGTACCACATTAGGCTCACACGTGCTGATGCTTGCCTAGCTTGTTTATGTTGTATTTAATGGAAAATAATAATTCATTGATTAGGAATGCAGTCCTGTTTGTGGTTTATCTTTCAGGTATGGCTATGTTCTGTGTGGCTGGATTGCTGGGCATGAGTCAGAGTATATGGAGACGCTGTCTGAACAGGAGGTCACACACAGCATCACACAACTCATCCGCAGGTTTACAGGTGAGTCTAAATAAGTCACAAGCAGTGGGCAATATTTACTCCTCCATAGAGAGCACATTACTTCCACAGCAGGAACTTTATATTTTCTAAAATGTTTCTGAGCCATGATTATCTTACAATGTGTTTAGGAAACCCATACCTGTCAGCATAACTGTGTGTGTTTAGGAAACCCTACCATCACCCCGAGGAGACTCCTGCGCTCCCAGTGGTTTCAAGACCCCTGGACATGCGGATCCTACAGTTTCCCAGCAATAGGCTGTTCAGCGCAGGACCTGGAGAACATGATGGAGCCCCTGCCCTCGAAGGGATCACAGTCACAAGTAACTACATGTTCATACTCGAACACAAGTGTGTGCATCGAGCATACACGCCAACCCACAAGTTTAAGACTGTTTGTTCTAACTGTTTGTACTGTTTCAGCCCCTGCAGGTGTTGTTTGCTGGAGAGGCTACTCATCCCTGCTACTACTCCACCGTCCATGGAGCTGCCCTCACTGGGTGGAGAGAAGCTGATCGGCTCATCTCTCACTACTCCTCCGTCAGTCCATCTGAGCCCAAGTCAAAGCTTTAAAAGAACAATGCTGTTTTGACAAAAAAGGGATGTATAGCTAAAATAATGCAGCTTCGTCTTGATATATGATATAATAATTATACTATTTCATTAAATACATCAAGGATACAGCTTTAAATATGAACAAATGAAAGGACTCTATGTATATTTTAGTAAAGAAAAATGAAGGAATGAAAATACACATGTATTAATCCTTTTTATAAATTAGCGAATAACAGTTAAAAGAATTGAAAGGGATTTTGTAATGTCATTGTCTTATTTCAAAAATGATTGAATTCCATAGTTTTTTTGACTTTCCTCTTTGCTAACTGTTCATGTACTGATTGTAACTGCCTGTAATTAACTATCAGATATTAATACATTCTAAATTTAGAAATAAATTATTTTAACAGTTTTTCAATGAGTCAATGAATTTCCACATTTATGTGCAAAACATCTTATAAAGTTCCATTTCACTTATTTAAAAATTAAATTTAGTAATTATTTTATTGCTTGTAACTCACAATATGTTGCCTTACCTTTTGTACTTGTACAAACTTGGTTCTCACGTTATGATTCATTTTGAATGGTGTGGTGAAACATACTTGGCCATAGAACGATTCTGGACTGGAGAATATAAAATAATTATTGTTTGAATTAATTTAGTATTAAAATTACAGGGTAAAGTTGTCCAGTGACACGTGCCCAACACAAACTTCCCCAAAGCTACATGTAATCAGAAAAAGATTAAAAAGGGTTGGGCAAAGGAAGACGAACACATTCATGTTGCATGGTAAAAGAAGAAGATGAAAAAGAACGGAATACATTTTATAAGAGATTGCCACTTTTGTCAGATTTAGGGGTTTTAGTTTTTCTATTAAATCTTTCTTTGGCCAAAAAAACCCACCACTGATTACAAAGGCAGGTATTCAGGTCCTGAACGATACAGGCCAAAGATATAGTGATTCATGTCATTCATTTTTTATCCTGTGGAGGGCAGTAATACGACCATTCGCGTGTGAACTGCAAAATAAAAATTAAAAATATATAGTAGAAGAAGCGGAACAAAGTTGTTTAACTGCAGATTCCAGTCGGCATGTAAACAGTGTAGCACATCGTCAACATGTCCAGTACAGCGCAACGAGAGGTTGTGTAGCTAGTCGATCAAAATAAGACTTTTATTATTTAGTCATATTTAGATGAACAGTAGCCATGAAACTGTGCCAGGCGCTCCGTAATGTCGGCACGTTCAGAACCGTTTTCGACTTCGGTGCACGTGAAGTGGCTCATTGGTTCCCCGGACACATGGCTAAAGGTGACAGCTTTGCTCCGAGTTATCTCCAGAATATGTCAAATGTATGTATTTGGATTATTAATTGTGTCTCGTGTGTAAAGCAAGCAGTATCGTATGTAATATGACTTACTGGTTTTACTTTCCTGTCTGCAGGACTCAAGCAGATGAGAGCCAGCCTCAAGAGGGTGGACTGCATCATAGAAATCCATGATGCCAGAATATCCTTTTTATTGTTGCATTAATGTTAGATTTTATAAGTGCCATCTTTTTAATTACAGATGTAACATGTAAATTGATCCAGGTTATGTCATCATGTCATTAATATTATATTAATATGTCTTCTGGTGGTGTCAGAAGATGCCTGCTGTTTAATACTTTGCAACAAGGTTACACATTTCTTTACAAAACACACTAAATAAAGTCAGTCAGGTAGAATAACTAGCCACAAATCAAAATAGAATCACAACACAGAGAGAGAAATGAAAAAGCGTGAGATAGATAAAATACACTAAAACTTATAAAAGTGTGTTTTTAAAAGATTAAACTTTTCCAGGTGCCATAATCTCCACACAAAGAATATAGGAGCCCTGACAGCAGAGAAGCTTTCACCTTTGTGATTAAATCTTGACCTTGGTACAACCACAAGGAAAGCACATGTAGATTCATTGTAGGGGCTGTCACTAAAACTTAATAAATAAATAAGTTCTAAAAGCAGTAGGAAGCCATAGGAGGGACATAGGGATCTGTGACAGGACAAAAATCTTTCACTAATGCCAGTGAACGCGGCGTAACAGCAGTCGAAACCGGAGGCAACAGTGGTCTGATCTTAGAGATCATGTGTGGCCTGGTAGTATTGTAGCATATAAAAAGGTTAGACATTTCACAGAGTCGAGGAGGAGCAAAGTTTAAAGAAGGGCCCAGCAGGTCATTTTTGCCCTTTGGAGCCCGAGCAGGTTAATCCAACTGTGCTGCCATTTACTGCAGAGGTGAAATGAGAACTGTTTGATTTTTTCTTTAACATTAAGCATATCCCCTTCTCTGGAAGAAACCCTGTGTTTCAGGAGACTCTAGATGTCAGACCACATCTGCTAATTCTCAACAAGATGGACCTCGCCGATCTGTCCAACAAGCAGGTCAGAAGTCTTGCTGCTATTTTAGCAGAGTCACACGTCATTTTAAAATCACTAACGCAAAATGTTACAATTACATTTATCCTGCAGAGAATCCTGAAGAAGCTGGAAAAAAATGGGGTGAGGAATGTCCTCTTCACAGACTGTTTAAAGCAGAGAGATGACAACATCAAAAAGGTAACGATCATCTTCACTCTGTACTAAATATTTGACTGAAGTTTGTCCTCTGATATGAAATAAAACATGAATGCGCAAATTATTCCTGTTTTGTTTTTCTGTAGCTGGTGCCAATGGTGGTGGAAATGATTGAGAGCACACCACGCTTTAACAGAGATGAGGTATGCTTACTCCAGGCAATTTAATAATATATTTTAGTTCATTTCAATTTTGAGAAACATTTGCTAAAAATGATAGCCCAATATACGTTTTACAGCTGTCAGTGCTCTCTGACAGAGGAATTTCATGTTACTTATAGCCCAACATGTACACTGATACCAACATATCTGCAATAAGCTACATAAGATATGACATGTCTACAAAAAATACCACAAAATTAACAAGTCATACCCTTGCAGAGCTGTGAGCAATGCTCAACAAATAATACAACCTTTTTCTCCTTAACTAATATCTAATTTATTTAAACTTTCCACAGTATGATCTACCACAAAATTCAGTTTCAGCCAGAAATATGGAAGCAAGATTCTTACCAAAATGCTGTTTCATTGTGACTAAACCTTCATTTTTATTGCCTCAGTGGAGCGGGAATCTTTTATTTCCACTTTTATATTTTTTACAAAAACTATAATGCAGGGTAAAAGCCAATATATCGGCCATGCTCTAACCTTGTCATGTGAATCTTTCAGAATACAAATTATTGCCTGATGGTGATTGGCGTGCCCAATGTGGGGAAGTCATCTCTTATTAACTCATTAAGAAGAACAAACTTGAAAAAAGGTATGTATAATAAAGTAGTTGATAGTTTTTGGACATTGATTCAGTACGATGCTTCACCTCCTCACTAATAAATATTGTAATTACGCACTATTTTCAGGTCGTGCATCTCGAGTAGGTGGGGAGCCAGGTATAACTAAAGCGATCCTGACAAAAATTCAGGTGGGTATATGGGACATGTTGGTCTCTGTGTATGTGTGTGTGTGTGTGTTCATGTTCATGGGTTCAGTGTGTATGCACCTGTACAGTATTTGCAACTGTCGTTGTCCTCAGGTGTGTGAGCGACCCATAATGCACCTATTGGACACACCGGGAGTCTTGCCCCCTAAGATTGAGAGTGTTGAAACCGGCATGAAGCTGGCTTTATGTGGTGAGCAGAGCAGGATTATTATTAACATAACAGTTAGTATCATTCAGGAAACACCATGTGGAAACTTTGTTATACTGTATTCAGTGGAATTGCTGTCACATTTGTCTGTATTAGAGGTTTTTCCAATGTGCTCAACAAACATTTTTTCTTTCCTTCTCCAGGAACTATTCTGGACCATTTAGTGGGTGAAGACATTATTGCTGACTACTTACTCTATTCTCTGAACAGGCTAGGGAGGTTCAGGTGTGAAGTTTCTTCCTAAATTATAATTATATAATTGTATATTGCTTTTGCTCCACATTACTGATTGTTTACTGTGTGTGTGTTTATGTGCAGTTATGTGGAGAAATACGACCTCCAAGAGCCTAGCGATGATATCCAGCATGTCCTCAAACGCATTGCCGTAAAACTTGGAAAGACTCAACGGGTCAAAGCCATTACTGGAGTGGGTAAGAACGTGCCAATCCTACAGATACTCCTGCTACATTCAGTATTATTGACTAGCTGTCTCTCATTTTAATTTATGTAAAGAAATAGTTCAACATTTTGGGAAGTACGCTTACTTGCTTTCTTACCAAGAGTTAGATGAGAAGATCGATACCACTCTCATGTGAATATGAAGAATACAGCCAGCTGTGTTTGGAGTCTATTGAATAACTGGAGTGGAAAAAGGGACGATTTATTGGACTGTACAACTTTCTGCCGGGGAAAACAAACTTAAATCACCCAGTAAAATAAAAAGTAAAGGAAAACTGCTCAATTTGTTAACCCTAGCCTGGCATAGTTACTTCCTGTTGTCTTGTGGTCACTGTGATGTTGCCAGGCAACCAGCAGAGACACCAGGAAGTCACTGTTCCTGGCCAAGAAATAGTTTCACACATAGCCTCTCCGTAAAACCGGATTAAACCAACTAGATTTAATGTGTTAATCAGTTATCTTTAGAGGTACTGGTAGGTGGACTTTGTTACTTCTGGACAGAGCCAGGCTAGCTGTTTCACCCTGTTTCCAGTCTTTAACCTAAGCTCAGCTAACACGCTGCTGGCAGTAGCTTCATATTTATCATACGACATGAGAGTGGTATTAATCTTCTCATCTAACTCTCGGCAAGAAAGCGATTAAGCATGTTTCCTAAAATATCAAACTATTCATTTAAAGATGGCTGCCATTGTAACCAGATGTGCGCTATATTTAACTACTGCTAATGTAGCAACCAGACAGGCTTTTTAAATCTAGAAACTGAAATTCTAAAATGGTAGGCCAAAAACAACCTGTCAAGCAGTTTAACAGTGCTACCGCAAAATATTGAATTATTCTGAATACTAAAGAAATTTGTTTTCCATGTTGAACCACTTGCCCTCATTCAGAGTGAAATCCACATCAGGATTACTTTGAAAATCAGTAGGGAATATGTGCACTCTCACTTCAGTTTGACAGTGTGATCGCCATAATATCAACATAGATTAGTCCCATAATGAAAATGTGTGTTCCTCGTCTCCCTCAGGGAACATTACCATCACTGTCCCAAACTTCTCAGCAGCAGCTTACGATTTCATACGAGCCTTCAGGAAAGGAGAGCTGGGACGAGTGATGCTGGACTGACCTGAGCCATTTTAATGAAGATAGCCAGAGACTGTTTCTGGGTTTTGCTAGTTTGCCTTCAACCTGGAAGGATTTATATTTAACCACAAAAGCGTCATCAAGGGAATATAGTCCATCTCTGTTCTCGTGCCTTGACATTTTGGGGACATGATGTTTTGTTTATGGATTATGTAAAAAGTCAGCAAAGCCCCATATCCTTTGTAAATAAAAGAATTTTACTTGATTCGAGTACGACATTTTTTCTCAGCTTTGCTTTTAGAATACATGAGGCACAAATCTGACATGGTGTAAACAGGATATTTATTTGCATAAAGACAGTGATAACAAACTCTTTCTTTATAATATGTACATAAGTGTTGTAGCATATAATAGAGTGCACTTATAGATATGGAACAGTCTGTTGCTCCTGAGTGTCTACTGCAGGTAAAAAGCTCTTCTGGGATGTTAGACAGACCGTGAAAACCTTCAGAGACATGAATGACAGTGAGAACAGCAGTTTGTTTTCTAGTGTCCCTCCCAGCCACGACACGGTTCGTACACAGGTCGGATGAATGAATTAGCAGAATTTCAGGTGTTAGAAAAAGGGTATGAATTGCACAGAAATTCGAGAGGATTGTGGAAAATGCAGTTGAGCTTTCCCAATACACAATACTTTCATTTGCCTTGTCTTATTGTGGAGAATGATCTTTGTGGCTGCACCAGTGACTGCCACCATAAATCATTCAGATCACAGAGCAAGATCTCTAAAAATAGTCTTGAAAAAATGGAGTAAAAAATAAACTTGACTTATTTTTCTTTCTAAAAGCAAAAAAAAAGGCCAATTGAAGAATTTTTTTAAAATAACACGTGGCAGTTTTAATTTCAGGGGCAGAATAATGCTGGTGCTTTTAGTCTTATTGGTCTTTATGGAATGACTAGTCACGTCAGTGATCTTCATAAACTCCAGGCTTTACATTTAGACCCAAGTCTGTTAATACATACAAATAATTGACCTCAGTTGTACTATGATACTGGTCATTCACTTTGCATTTTTTGTGCACATTATGAAAATATAGATTTTTAAAATACAACTGAGTTTGGCAGTACAATTAAAAGTGGCAGCCAGCGGTTTGATTACACTCTTTATGAAGGCTATTGACATTTTTCTGATAAAACATTTCTTTCAATTAGATATCAAGATTTAGGGAAGGAAACTAATAGTATTCTTGAGTTTAGCCCCAGTTTCTGTCACACAGATATTTGACAAAGACTCATTGAGAGGTGAAATGTTACATTGAATACTGTGCTGGTAATGTACATTTGTCCGTTGGTATAGATGATTATATGTGTAAAAATATACAGTACAGTGATGTTTTTTGTAATTGTGTTGTCCTTCCATCACCATGTTGCACCTCTAACTGGTCTTCCCAGTGCAGGTTCCAGCCTGTTCTGCACATTATAGTCCGATCCAGGGCAGAAGCTCAGACTGAATCAGGAATTTATCCTAAGGAATAGACTGAACATCTACAGTATACTATCCAGCAAGAGTCCATATTTTGGGGAAAATGTTGCAATAATGATAGAAACCAGTTGAGAGAGAGAAGATCCATTTTGAGTTGAGCCTGACATTTGTGCATCAAAGTAATTGGTCCTGTTGAAGTAATCCAGCTCTTCATCCGAGCTGTCGTCTTTGCTGCGGCGGTAGGCAGAGGCATACCATTTATCCGCTGATAACGCCACTGCTGCCCCTGCTGCTGCTGCACTTGCCACCCTCACTGGGGACGCCCGCCCCGCCACCCTGAAGCGAGAGCGGGTCCCCCCATAGGCACCTCCTCCCCGGTAACTCCCTGCTGTGGAGCTGCGGGAGGGGGAGCCTCGAGAGGAGCCCCGGGACCCTCCACGACCGCCCTTGGACAGCACAGGCTCACACAGGAAAGCAGCGAGCAGGAGGCATGTCCAGCATGTTGCAACCACCTGGTTCATTCCTGACATCTGTGACATAATGGGAGAAGCAGACTTTAGGCCTACCTGTGGTGGTCACACTGCACCTTTAATGTGTGAAATAGAAAATGTATCCATCTATCTTGAGTATGTATTTGTAAAACAAAGAATTCTCATTTGATTTTGGGTGGAAGAACATTTCAGCAAACGGCTGTAGCCAATGCTTTTATTCACTGATCAATTCTGTATAAAATTCTGAATATCACCCTAAACTGCTGTGACATAATATGCTCTCACCAGCATTGAAGACCTCAGATTATACTACTGACCAACAAATGTGGGATGTCATTGTAGTGTTCAGTGTTGTTGTTGAACGGTCTTCATAAAGACACATTGCTCTGCTCCAGATAAGCTCTCTCCATTAAAGTAGGTCAGTGTAAAAATAAATATGCTCACCAGAGAAAATTGCTGTTGTCTCTCAGCATTCATATGAAATAATATTCCATCTATGGATGATTATGAAATAAAGGCAAAATATGGCATGTTTGTCAGCAGGCCATCATTTAAACTACATTATAGAGATTTAGCAGGTAACTGGCACATTAAGTAGAAATGTACAAATATTTTCATTATTGTATGTATGATATTTTATCAATAAAACGTTTTACAAATGCATGTACAATGCAAATGCATGCATGCATGGTGTTCATCTCACGGTATTCTCATGAATTAGCCTGCACGGCACTGTATTGTAGCCTGAAGGAATCACACCACCATTTAAAAAGAAATGCATTGTATGCACCCACGCTAACCGGTATGTCCTAACGGTTGGTGCTTACCTTATTTCCGTGTGTTTTTATCCTTGCTTATGTTTTGACACTCGGAGGAAAGATGAAAGGGGATTGTCACGGACGATGAAGGCTAGTTCAATCAGATGATCGCGAGAACGCGCAGCGCGTTCACACCTGAGGAGTCTCTCAGAGGAGCATCAAATAGGCTGCTGTGATACGTCAGACAGGGATGAGTCTTGTCAAAAGCTTCTTTTAATCTGATTTTGGATTAAGTGCCTTTGATATTCATTTATTTTTTTAAATGTAGGCTACTGACTGATTTATTTCCATCTCCTTTAAGTATGGGTAATAGGGCTGGGTGATATGGCCAAAAATGTTATCATGAATAAAAATCATTCGATATCGATAATTATCACGATAACTGTCAAATCATTATTTCTTTCAAGTTCAAAGAAAGAATTTTGGCTCCTGAGTTAAAGTTGAAGAAACCAGGTGGTCAATTGTGATTTTAAACTATTGTCAGAAAATGACAAACACTTGCCAAACAACTGCACGTTTCACATGAGGTACTGTAATTTATTACTTTCGGCTTGTTCTAATGGATGATATTGTTTCAAATCATGAATCAGGTTTGTGGTGTTGTCCGTCTTCGGCACAGTTTGCTCTGTTTTTTGTCAGATTGTAAACAGCCAAAATATCTTCAAACTGCTGAAGTTGAGTGACCTTTCATGTGAAAGATGGCCTCGTCCTGCTTTGTGCTGGCACTGCGTTTTCTTTGGTGTTGCTCATTTTGCTTACCAGTATTTTGCTTATTCTGCTCCAACTACAAGCCTGTTAGCCACTGTGTCTGTAAGCATACCTCTATTTCTGCAACATAGTTGGCTTTTTTATTCCTGGCTTCTGATTGGCTCTTATTCTTCTTCTCCTTCTTCTTCTTATTTAATGGCAGGTGGCAACTAGCATTTAAGGTGCATTAGCGGCTCCTTCCCCTGGTGTATGGGTGGTTTAATTATATCTGGTTTTATTATATCGAACATTTATCGAATATTTGTCATATTTCGCCCTTTTTTTTCATTATCGCCCAGCCCTAATGGGTAATCAGGTTAACTTGATGATGATAAAATGTTGCTAAGGTTGTTATGTTTGGTTTATCTCTGAAACTGAAAAGGGAGGCCTCCTGTTGGTGAACATAATCAATAACTTTATATAATTCTACATGAACCCTTCATATATTCCTTTTGTGAAAATTCTCAAATTGGGATTTTGTGGTTAATGCCTACTTTATCAAATATGTGTATCTGTTTATCCTAAACCTAAAAATCATGTATGAAATACAGTTTCACGTTATATTGAACACTTTATCAGATACTGTAACACAACGTTTTCAAAATAATTCTAATAATATAAATATAAAATAAATATAAATCGTCAATTTTACCAGGATGTTTATTAGACAAATGTTCAAATTCGAATAATACTGTAGCCTAAATAAAATATATATTTTATATATATAATAAATAATATCTGATGATTATTATTGACTTATATGTCGTCTCTGAATAATTTACCCTGGAGTAGGCCTAAACAACGAAAAAAATAATGAATATGAAAGAAAGCAGATTTAATTAAATTAAATTTAGAGATAATTGATTAATAAGCTTTAAAGACAGTAATTACACCATGGAGACACCAGGTGGCGGTAACGCGAGTTCGTTAAACATGCTCTCTCATGAAAAACACCAACGAAGAAGAAAGCGCAAGAGGACAAAGCTGTTGGTCATCTTTTAGAGTTCATTGACAACAACCTGCCGTCGTCGCTGTCATGGCTCTTCTCTGCAGAAGTGCTGCTTTGCTCCTGAAGCCCTACAGAGCCGCGCCGGCCGTGCTGTCTGCTGCCCGCCTCTACAGCTCAGGTGTGTGTTTAAAAAGCGGCCCAGGCTCAGTTTATTGTAGCTGCATGAACAACTAGCCCTGCTACAATGTCAAGAAACCTGCGTCACTGAATGTGCGACGCATTTGAAGCAGGCAGACGGCTGTGTGTTCATCTGTGTAGTGTTATTTGCACCACAAAACGTTTAAATGCTGAACTTTAGTGGAAGATAATTTTGTAACATATGTTGTTGACAGGAGGGCCAGTACTGTGTAAAGGGAAATTCCACCCTAAAATGAAATGTACAGATGTTATTTCTATAACATTGTACAGCCCAGATATTATTTATGAATTTCAACGTGTTTGATATGATATGATTTATTAATGGATGGCAGGCAAAAATTCAAAGGATAACATGTTTAAGTGAAAACACTTATTCCAACATGACATCCAAAATAAAACTAAACAATAAAAACCTGAAATCCAAAGTTACATCACCACAAATTAAATAAAAAACGTCCAAATCAATTCACCTAGGTAGAACAAGGACAATTTGATGGCTGAAGTAAAAATGTCATTATAAAACAAAGAGTGTACAAAACCTGGAGCAGCTCCACAGATGTGGCTAAATAATTGTTACCAGGTGATTTTATAGGGGTGTGGGCAGATATGTGATGACCTTCCCTTCATATTTTCCATGAAACACTGAAGTATTCTGGTGCATGGATGATCAAAACTTTAAATGGTTGTTTAATTTGGATGCGTTTTAAGTTTGTGGTCATCTCAAAAACATGGAATCATAGGCAGGATTGTGATGATTATATTTATATAGTAAAAGTTGTACCATTGGTTTGTTATAGACACGAAGGTCTGATTGTAAAAATGATTTACGGGATTCAGCTTATTTTAATTTGTGGTGTCTTGTAAGCCCATTGCTGGCTGGGCATAGTTGTATGATTGACACAATAATAAAAGCTTAATTCCTTTATTAATGAAGTGATATAAATCTTAGTTGAATGTCAAAAACTATTAGTAATAGAGGTGGATGCTCAGTGAATCAGCTCCAAAAACATACCTTAAAGTTATGTCTTAATGCTTTGATTTCCAGTTTCGAGAGACAGGACGTTACTGGCTTGTGTAAACTGTCCAAAATATGTAAATTTGGGTTTTGGGTGGATTTTCTCCTAAAGGCCTAACTTACATAAAAGCTGAATGCAAGCATCAACCATGAGTCTTGGTTCTGTAACTTTCCTCCACAAGTTGTATCAGGGTCCTCCAAGGCCTCTGTAAGACTGTTATAATAATAAATAATTCTAGGCCATCGTCCATCATACTTTCATACTTTGGCCGATATGACAGTGAAACAGGTATTCTATTGTGTTCTATGTGGTATTAATAAGGTCTGAAAAGCCTTTAATCTAACCTGGACAGTAACCCTTGATACTGAGTGCACAAGCGTCTCATCAGTGTTGGTCCTCTCTTCGTGCAGATGGTCAGTATGAGTATATTTTGGTGGAAAAGCGAGGTGAGAAGAGTAATGTGGGTTTCATCCAGTTGAACCGGCCCAAGGCTCTCAACGCTTTGTGCGACGGGCTGATGAAGGAGGTGGGGAAGGCCCTGGATGCCTTTGAAGCTGACGGCGACGTCGGAGCCATCGTCATCACCGGCAGTGACAGAGCCTTTGCTGGTGAGGGAACCGAGTGTGTTTTCTGTGCTTGTTTTTTTGTATGTTTCCTCCTGTGAGGAGCAGAGAATGTACAAGCCGCTGTTTACAATGATGTATCAGCAGTGAGCTCAACTTCTGTGTTTTTCAGCGGGGGCGGACATTAAGGAGATGCAGAATCAAACCTTCCAGGAGTGTTACGGTAGAAACTTTCTGGCTAACTGGAACAGAGTGTCCACAGTGAAGAAGCCTGTGATTGCAGCTGTCAATGGATTTGCTGTGAGTGTCTTAGTTATTTCATTTATATCTGTATTTTGTTTTTTTTAAATTGAGGGGAGGTAGTGGGATTTCCAATAGATAAACCTTTTCAAAGAAAATTTAATATGGAAATGAGTAAGAAAAGAAAACACCCACTAGATGTTCTAGAAATAAATAAAAGGACATTTTAACTCAATCTCAAATTGGGAATAATTAAGCAAATAAGTAGATATACAAATCAATAATAGAAAGTAATGATAATAAATTAACTTTTCCGCTGTGTACTACTTCCGCTCCAAGGACCAGGTTGTCCTCCCTCTCTAATTTCCCACTCTTTTTTCCCCCCTCCTTTTCCCTCCCTCTATTGGCTTAATCCTTAAACTAAGTCAGCCGAGTGTCTAATGTCAAGTCTGGGACTCCAGTTTTACTTTCATTTTGTCATTTGAAGCATAATTTCTCTGCATAATGTCCAGATATGATTTAACCAGCTTCCATTTACTTTTGGCCATATTGGTACGCCTTCATTACCCTGACTGAAATCCAGTGCAAACCCAAACCATGAAGAAAGCTCCAAAAAGACAGGGGTGTCCACATACTTCTGGCCATATAGTGTAGCTTTTAACACTGTATATCCAGTATTTGATCAGTTCAGGATGCACAAAATGTAAATGGAGTATGAAACAATGAAAAGTGAGACAATGACCTTTAGTGGAAATCTCCTTCACTTTCTTGTGCTGTGTTTCATACTGTGCGTTCTGCTGTTTCAGCTGGGTGGAGGCTGTGAGCTGGCGATGATGTGTGACATCATCTATGCCGGAGAGAAGGCGCAGTTCGGCCAACCAGAGATCCTGTTGGGGACCATTCCTGGTAAAGACTCCTTTCTATCTACTTTCCTTCCTGTGCAGACTTCACTTCCGTATACTAAGGTTACCAGATTCCTGCTGTTGGAGCAGCTGCTCATGACGCCTGTCTTCCTGCAGGGGCGGGTGGCACCCAGCGGCTGACCCGTGCGGTGGGCAAATCCCTGGCTATGGAGATGGTACTCACAGGAGACAGAATTAATGCACAAGATGCCAAGCAATCAGGTAACGGCAACTGTATACTTTAACTCCACTACCATTGAGAGGGAAATATTGTACTTTTTACTCCACTACATTTATTTGACCGGTGTGATTACTAGTTACTTTGCAGATTAAGATTTTACATTAAAAAAAATATATAATAAGCTTATAAAATACAAAACATTGTTGCTTAGGGGGTCAGATTTCAGATGTCTATGAGTTGTTAGCAGTTCCACCAAAGAGACATTTCCCCAGTAAACTTCTCAGATGGTCGCATTTAAATCATTTATTTGAGGTCCAAAGAGGTAAAATAATCCGATATTTCACAAAAAAGCAAAGATTAGAGAAAAGTTAAAAAAAAAAATATATACATACATACATACATACATACATACATACACACACACACACACACACACACACACACACACACACACACACACACACACACACATTTCTGAAACAGAACTTAGTTGTTTCTCCTTCACTACCCCATTCATCATCTCATGACCCTTCAGATTTAACTTGTGACTCACTGGAGGGGGCCCAACCCCTATGTTGGGAACCACTGGACAAACGCACCTAACTAAAGTAGTTAAATCTAGCTCCACCTCGACCACCTACAACAGTAAAGTGTTCCTTGCATATAACATCAATAACAATCTAACAATATATAATAATATATGTCAGTCACGGCTGACATTTTTCTCCAGAATGAGTATTTTAACTTTTTGATATTTTAAGTAAACTTTGCTGATAATACATATTGTACTTTTAGGATTTTGAATGAAGGACTTTTACTTGTCATGGAGTATTTTTAGATTGTTGTATTGGTTCTTTTACTTAAGTAAAGGATGCGAGTACCTCTTTCAGCACTGGGTAACAGAGATGCTAAAGTTTTTACAGTACAGACATGCACTTGACTAAAAATTAGATACTCACTTAGACTGTACCGGTGTAAAATAAGAATAAACTGACAGGTCTACATGTAATTGTTCTTCTTGATTCAGTAGCTTTTTGTGTTTCCCAGGTTTGGTGAGTAAAATATATCCTGTGGATCAGTTGGTGTCTGAAGCTGTTAAATGTGGGGAGAAAATTGCATCCAACTCCAAACTGGTCTCTGCTATGGCTAAAGACGCTGTTAACGCAGGTGTGTAAACTCATTTTAAAAAGCAGGATATCTTAAAACCTACTAAATTCAATATGTTTCAATTTTGTCTGACTTGTTCCTCTGTGTGATTGCAGCTTATGAACTGACTCTGGCCGAGGGTACTCGTTTGGAAAGGCACTTATTCCACGCTACGTTTGCTACTGTGAGTAGAAGAGCCCATTTGAGAGCGAGTGAGAGGGGGGCTGACGCTGACTTTGAAAGTCCAGTCATGATGTGTGTGTGTGTGTATTTTTCCCTGCAGGAAGATCGTAAAGAAGGCATGACAGCATTTGTGGAGAAGAGAAAGGCCAGTTTCCAGGACAAGTAGAAAAGAGCAGGTCAAGAGCTCGGCCAAGATCACAAAGTTCCTGATATCAGCGGGTCATTTCCTTATCTGCAATAAGTTGAATGATGCAAAAATCCTGATGGTTGTGGAATACAAGCTGTTTAAATTAGGATTTGGCACTGAGTGCACAAGAGTGTCTTATCACAGTGAAGCCCTGCCTGCTAAGGCTCAGTATCAAAATCAAATGCAGTTTGGGTGCCATGGGTTTGTGTGTGATTTGATAACTGTGCTAGGAGGAATTGGTCTTGATGACTTGTAGCCTACTGACTTTGCCTTTTCATTTTCCCTGTCAAATGTGTGTCTGCTTTTTGTAGGCAACTTATTTCTGTGTACATTTTACAAATAAAGCTCTAGAGTGGTTTTCAGCACTAAGCGAGACATGGGACAGAAATGGGAAGATACGTCTGCTGTATTTATTTACACACTGTTAAAGAGACATCGGGGTGTGCCTTATTCACACTTAATATTAGATGAGACAGTATGATTGCATATAATTCACATGTGCCTATGTAACTTGGAAATATCCTGGTTTCAGAGGCTGATTTAATTTCTAACGTCTCTTTTGAAATATAAGAGAAATTCAGCAAATACCGGTAGTAACTTGACTGAAGTGGATTCAGTTCACTCAGTATTCAACCAGTGTGTGTTTTACGCCACTAGATGGGGCTCTTGCGCTGTTAAACACGGGTACAGAAACTGGACGTTGACAACAAATTCAATGGGCCTGTTGCGTTGAGACACGCACCGGGTTGTATGCAGATAAACGCCTAATTTGGTGCGACTGAGTGTAAAGTGTAGGCTATTATGTCAAGTCACTAAAAAACTGCCAAAAAGTAAATCATGCATGGGTGGCACAGAAACATCAATGCTAACTTGTCAGCATTGTTTTGTAATTAGATTAGACACATCTATTCATCAGTCTACCAAACCTAAGCTCACTTGTTTTCTTAAATACAATCGATTTAAATGTTTTATAGCCGATAGCCTTTTGACGAAATGTCAGTGAAGCTGATTATTTCTGTAGCTTAAACTATAGGCCTAGGCTACTACCGGCATAATGGTTTAGAGGAAATTATCATCTCAGCAGCAATTACTCATCTGCATGTCTATACAAGCAGGCACTGAAACAATTACCATGTTTAACTGTATATATAGCCTAGCCTATATTAAAAAAAATAGCCGTACATATTGATCTGTATGTTAAGTCTTGCGCATCACCTATCGGCTGAAAATATTCGGGAACACATAAAACCATAATTTGGACTTCAAAGAAAACACCAGAACAAATTTGGTTAGTGTGCGCTTTCTTTTGGCGCTCCAATCATCGCAAGGCACCTTTTTTTCTCTCTGATCTTCACACGGCGACGCCCCATATCTTCACAAGCCCATGGCCTAATTGATTTTTATTTTCATTCAATATTCCCCTGGAGCTTGCTTTCTTGTCAGCCCCCTGGAACAAAACTTTAAAAAGGAGGAGGAAAAAAACTCGTCTCCTCACTCCGCGGGGAAGCACAAAAGTCTGCAGAGAGGGCCCGAAAAGAAGCTCCTCTTTGAGGCTACGGAAAGGTCAAAATAATAAATGTAGACTCAATTGAGGCTCTCCGCACAGACAAAGAGGGCAAAACGTTACATTTTGGCAGCGCAGACCCTCATAGCGTGATAAACTCATTTAAAGAAGCCGAAATAAAGAGAGAGCAGCATGAGTCCAGAGAGGGAGAAAGGAGCTTTCAGTCCGGCAGACAGGCCTGGCTCCTGCTAGGGCCCTTTCTCCTGCCCAGCAGCCTCCCAGCCCTCTCCAAAAATCACTCTCATATTCCTAAACTATACTGCCTGTGTGCCACTCAGTCATGTTGCTGACTTTATATGTTTTTTACATCCAATTCATTTTTATAGTCTCGTGGATCCGTTTGTATTATTATATCATTGACTAACTCAAAGCAAAGGAGGACGAAAAATAATATAGTGTATAGAGAAAAAGGAAGCAGCTACATAAACATGAATCCTTTCCCATAGGGAACTACATAGATTACCATAAAGTTCATAATAAACGTATAGTTCCCTATAACAAAGAATTTGTGTAATGTGATGTTGGTTGATTTCTTCCTGCACAATTAGCAGAGAGCATATGTTTATTAGACACAGACCATCCAAAGTCCTTTAAATCACAGGGATACAGCAACATTGTAGGCCTGGAATGCAGAAATATTATGAACATGCTAATATTTGCAGATTAAAACAGGCAATGACATATTTCTCCTGTTCGTTATTAACAGCAGCTGTATAAGGATTGTAAATTAAGTGCATAGGCCCACAAGCCTGCAATGCTAAACTGTGACTTGGACTTTTATAAAAGCCTTTTTATATGCAGATCTGCTGCTCTCTCTTTTTTTTTTTTACAGAACCAGGATCTGCGGTCATGGAAAGGATTCCTCAGCACTTTTCTGCCATCCAGCTGAGAGTTTCTCTGGCTCAGATGAAACAGGCCGGGTGGAGTGGTTTTCATCTGACAAATATTTTCATTATCTCACATTCTTGGCACCAGAGGCCGCGAATAACACATTCACCGGTGTCTGCTTTGAATTATGCCCACCCAAGGGTGTCAGAAACAACATTAACCGAAGATTAACCGACTATGCAGCCTGTCGTACTAATGACACTACCCTCTTTTATAGCTTCAGTTAGCCTACTAAGTGGTTAGATAACTTTTGCTTAGTATATTTGCAAAAGGGACTACACATCTTTGGAAATAATTAATTGAACACAAAACATAAATATTAGCCTTATTTCATATTAATTAAAGCACGTAACATTTTTGTAGTGCACATAACCCCTGCTTTTGTTCACTATAGTTCAACACCACAATGCTTACATGTTATGAACAAAATTGAAACCGATAATAATAAGTCTTGATAGAAAGTGGGCTTACAGATAGATAATTAAATGTGTTAGAGCGATGGTTTGAGCCTCTAACGTTTAAATTTTAAGTTTGTGAAAGGGACTTGACGTGGAAGCCGTACTAACCAATCAAATTAGGGCGCCTGATCACATGACGCGTTTCCTTGCGTCTACAAAGACGATTAAGTTAAATATTAAGATAGTTAAATAGCCTACAAAAGCCTCCGTCCGGCAGACCGCAACATAAAATCTGAAATTTGGTTTTACGACCAACAGGAGACACCACCGTAACACACATGCGAGACTCGCTACTAGCTAAACGGCTTTTGTTTTATGTTAAGAGGCTATCGGCTAGCATGGCTGACGGACCTAAAGGAAGGCGGAAGTAAGCTGTAGGGACTCTTCTCTCTTCTTCTCTCCTCTGTGGCTGCCAGTATGGTTGTACTGAAAGGAATCCCCTCTGTTGTATCACCTGATCTGCTGTATGCTCTCGCTAAAATGGGCCATGGGGATGAACTGGGTATGTTATTTAAGTACATACACATAGCTCGCCTTCTCGTTGTATGTGCAAGCAGTGCTAGACTATAACGTTTGTACAGGCACAGTAGGGCTGTAGGCGAATCCAAGTTCACAACACACAATTGTAAAGACAGAGCAGGACTGATCTCATAGGATCATTAACCTACAGCCATGTTAGTTCATTCAGTCATTTACAGACTCAGTGTTTTTCCTTCTTCTTTCAGTTCTTGCTGATGCAAATTTTCCAGCATCTTCCATCTGTGCTTGTGGCCCAACAGAGATAAGAGCTGATGGTATGTAAACACACCTATGTGTCAATAAAAGCGTTGGGTGAGTGTGTGTATTGGAGTGGTTTTATAGTTTGTTGTTCCAACTGTGTCTGATCTTTATGTAGGTTTGGGAATCCCACAGCTTTTGGAGGCCATTTTGAAGCTGTTGCCCCTGGATACATATGTCCCCTCCCCGGTACAGGAACCATAAATCTAAGCTTGTCGATGGCGCTAATGAGTACATGTTCTGTAGGCTACTTTTGTTATCTTTTTTAAATTTAATTTGTTGAATCTGTGCTAATATGTTTACACAGGCCGCAGTCATGGATCTGGTAGACAGTGACAAACAGAGGTGTTTAGCTGTCCCTGTGTGGGACACCTACACACAGCTCCTGGGTCAGGCCGGGTCTCAGGTAAAACAGCCTGCCCACCCAACAATTAAATAATTCAGCAAGTAACACAAAATAACTTTGTGTTCCTTAGATTTTTGACTCTTTGTGTGTTGACTTCTGTTTTCATATAGACTCCTCTTGAGAAGGTGGAAAGATTTGCTTTCTATGAACGAGCCAAGAAATCCTACGCTGTTGTGGCAACAGGGTGTGTATTTCCTCTGCCTTCATTTGATTTATATAGCTGAATGTTTCATTCTGTGTCTGCGAATTGAGTACAAAAATGATGTGTTACTTTGTGACAATCAGTCTGAGTTGCCATTTTGTTTCATTAACCAGGCTTATTTTTCACAAATCACTAACATTTTAATAATGCTCCACAAAAGTCTCATTATTTCAACAATGTCTTTAAAAAATGCTGCTGATAAATTTAAATATTTTCCTCTTTCTTTTATTCCTCTGCTCTTTCTACACAGGGAAACAGCTCTGTATGGTAACCTGATACTGAAGAAGGGGGTCATTCCTGCAGAGCAGCTACAGTGATACACACACACACACACACACACATTTTAAATTAATGACGATCTAATGATAATTTCAGTCACAACTGTAATTCTTTCTAGTGAAAATCAAGATACGGTGAATATTTTTTTGCATAAAACTAATTTTCAGTTTTGTTCAGTTTCCACCAGAAGCTGTGTATTCAAACCACAATTTATTCTTGTTCATGTGTAATTAATACTGTAAATCTGATTTATCTCCAGTTTACATGGAGCAGAAATGTATTTCTATTTTTGTAAATAACTTCTGCGTTGTACGTACATGTTAATAAATAAAACCCATGAAATCTTTGATGAGTGTGTTAAAGTATCTTTATCACTGAGATTTAGATGTTCATTGTTATTGAGGACAGTTTAATGGAGTCAAATGACACTTGATTCATTCACCTGTAGTATAGAGTATCATCTATGTCTGATTTGAAATGATTAGGATATACACAGGTTGAGCTGTTGTTGAAGGATCACTTGTGGTAGAGATCATCCAGATCTTCCTCTGGTTCGCTGTGCTTCCTCTGAGATGGCAAATCAACAGGAGCGGCAGCTTTAGTATCACCTTGGTAAGGGATGGGCTTCAGGAGATCTTTGTGGTACAGGTCGTCCATGTCCACCTCTGGTTGAAGGTGAACTCTGACCTCACTTCCACCCGTGACCACACGTCTCAGCGGCTCCATCTGCACGGGTGAGCGCTGGTCGTCGTGATGATACAGCTCGTCCTCATCCACCTCTGGTTTGGAGTGTGCAACGCGGACATCTGCACCAGGTTTGTATCCAGCCACTAGTGGAGCCAGATATACATCCAGCTCCTTCCTCGCTTTGTGGTAGACTTCATCCCAGTCCTGCTCAGGTTCTTCTGGGTCGATGTCATCTTCATCCTCTGGTTTCTGATTGTACTTCAAGTTGTCATCTTCATCCTCTGGTTCCTGATTGTACTTCAAGTTGTCATCTTCCTGCGAGGGCTCTGCCTGGATGTCGGCAACAGGGAGGGCATCCAGGTTTTGGATTCGAACTTTGAGGAAATCAGCCATTGAAGGATGGTACAGCTCATCCAAGTCTTCTTCGGCCTTCAGGGGCTGTTTGACCTGGCCACTGCCTGTCATACTCTTCCAAAACATCATGCGAGGGTCAATGTCATAGTGAGTCTCATCCATGTCCTCTGGAGGCTCCACTTCCACTCCCCAGGACATTTTTCCTTTGTCATCTATGGACCTGAAATAAAAAATCATGCAATCTCAGCCTGCATTTCCTCCGTCCAAGAGAAGATTATTCACTTTCATTTTAGTTTAAGGAAATTACAACTTACATAACAGTGTCCTGGAGTGCTTCATCTGTAAATTCATTCTGAGAAAAGAGCACAAATATTACATGACCCAAATACAAGTTAGTGACCATACGAACATGATTGTCATTTTAAATTCATCAGGAATAATTTATCATAAGATTTAAGGCTGTAGAATCTACTAGAAAAATTGCATTTCCTGCAGAAAATGCGTGGGAATGCTGAAAGCTGAAATTAATTTGCAAAACACTGCTGAAAATGCAGAAATGTGAAATGAATTGCCAGAATTGGAAGCACTGCCGAAAATGCAGATATGTGAAAAAGTGCGTTAAAGGCTGAAGGAAAAGTATTAGTAGAAGTAGTAGAAACAGGCTGAAGTAGTAAATATACCCACAAAGATGGAAAAACCTGTTTGTCTGTGTGTATTACTGTCTATGTGTTTGTGTGTATGTGTATTGTATTACTGTGTGTGTGTGAGAAAGAGAGAGAACGAGACACACAGGTGGGTTTGAATTTATTAACAGTTAAAAAGCACAGAGGTCACAACTGCTAAAAGTAGCTCTACATCAATCCACCAATCAGAACAGAGGAACAAACAAAGGTAAAAATCTCCACAAAGATAGAAAAACCAGTTTGTGTGTGTGTTAGTGTGTTACTGTGTGAGTGAGAGAGAGAGAGAAAGACAGAGGTAAGTTTGAATTTATTAAAGGTTAAAAAGCACAGAGGTCACAATACTGCCAAAAATAGCTCTACATATATCCACCAATCAGAACAGAGGAACAAACTGATGGAGGTTTAATCAGTTTATCAACATCAGCTGTGTGTGTAAAAACATAGAGAGGAAGAATGAATTGCAAAGCTTTGCTGAAAATGCAGAAATGTGAAATTAATTCCAGAATTGGAAGCTGAACTGTAAGAGCAGAAATACATTGACACACATATATGCATACATGTGCTTCTCTTCTGTATGGTTTAAAGGTCCATGATTTGAGAGATGAGATTTCCTACTGTAGGTGAATGTGTCATCTCAATCAGCTGTGTCCTCAAATCACGTGCGGACTGAAGAACGGATATGTGCACTGTTGATCTGATCATATTAAATTTGATTTAAATTCACTCATTAGTTACTTGCATTATATTATAGGCTAACCCTATATAAGACATTTGACTTTACTGCAGTACTGCTTTCTGTTAGGATGCAGAATACAAAATATAGCAACGTGGTAACCACCGTAGTCAAATGAAATATGTATTTTTCAACTTTGAGATCATCACGTGAAGCAAAAATATCAAAACACAAGCTGAATAATACATACCAAATTAGTCTTTTAACCATATCACATGCTGTAAAGAAGGCCCCAAAGTTATATGTTAGTGTTATTAAGTACCATTGATTTTATGGCGCTTTTATGTCTAATGTACTGT
>LKNJ01005457.1:0-11454 GCA_002120245.1 Maccullochella peelii
CACGTTGAGATTTGAGGCATATAAGAAACATGAATATTCACTGTCAGTGTGGTAAATAGCTAAATGATGCTGGTGATATTTACTACTGATGGGTAGCTAGCTTGAGTGGGAGGCTGCTGGAGTACAGTCATAGAGTATAGCAGCATCAGACTGTCGTCTCCAACTAAATCTCAGGCCAGCAGGTCTCAAAGAGTTGGCTATTTATTAAAAAAATAAATGTTAAGCCTTCCCCAATGCCTCAATAAAGGCTACATAGTTTACGATGGCTATAAGCTAGTAGCTATAACCACGGTGATCCAGATGAGGATCATCTTCTTAATATAATAATTACATTAAGTGCTACCCCAAATTGTTACTTCTAAAATTATGTATTAACCTAAACTAATAATGCAGTGAGATGTCAAATCAACCACAAATAAATTTGAACATTACTAGCTATTACCTTTTATCAACCATAAACCTATCACATTGTGTTTTTAAATAACCATAAAATAATCCATATGTATGGAAAAGTGAAAACAAAAAATGCTCATCTTTGGAAATATTTTATTTGTTTTCTTCACAACAATACAAGTGAAAATACACCAAATGCACATTTGTCAAACAAGCCCATAAGGCTGTATTTATTAACACTGAAATGTCAGGTTAGGATAACTTGAAAAGCACCGACAACAGAACATGGGATCAAGTTATATGTCAACTGGAATAACATACAGTTTAAATATCATAACATATAAAACAGTGTATGTTTCTGTTACATACTATACTATTATGCACATTATAAAGTATGTTATGTATGTAGTAAGTTAAATTTTCAACTTATGTTGTTTATCTCAAAATCCTAATACTTCTACATCCTGGAAAACTGTGTATCTTTAAACTGTGTATCTTCAGTGCTGATGTAGTTCTGAACCAGTAAGCGTGAAGACATAATATTTTTGAACAATCACGCCCTTCCTATCAATCAAAATGGTGTTTCTCCTCCCAACATATTACGATTGGTTTACACTTTGCTAAAATGGCTCTCTGCATTGAGCCTCACTGTAGCAACCTCATTCAACAGGATATAAATAAAGGAATCAAGGGGTCTCAAAATGCCATTTCGTTTTAAGTAATTCCTTCTACCTTCATAAATTCATGTAATATCTAAAATGTAATGTAACTGCACTGTCCACAACACTGCTCATTTTTTTATATATAGTGCGTATTTTTTAGTTATTGGCTTCACAGCTAATGTCATAACAATCTCAGTGTGACTGCAAATATGACAAGGCAATTGTATCCAATTGACTAGGTTAACAGATGGGTGGAGATCCACAGGCAGAGTAATTACAGCAAAATAAACTGAACAATTCAAGTAAAGCAGTTGACACTTGATGTGTTAATAAGTGCAGTAATATAAAGTTACACAACAGTTATATCCCATAAAACACTGAATCAAGTAATATATGCATAGGCAGCCCCCTCTGGGAAAAAAGTCACAGACCCTCTGCCACTGCTGTCGTGCAGGAGAAGTGCATGTTGAAAATGCAAGTAATGAGTAATGAATGCGTTTCTACATTTTGGCCTAAATGTGGTGCTAGAGGAAAGGTCATGAGGTCACTTTGGATGTGGTGAATCAATCTGCATATGAATAATACACAGATATAACAATCCTTCGTGCAGCTTCAATCTGGGGAAATACAGAAAAACAAGTTAGCAAGAGGTAAGATCAGAAGCTGTTCAGCTGTTTTAAAATGAACAAGGTGCATAAAGCATTAATAAATACATAAATAAATAATCCTTCAAGAGTAACAGCAATAACCCAAACAAACATACATAAATAAAATACCTAAGTGTTTCCCTCTTCATCCTCACTGGTGTCTGGACTGCTGAGACCACTTTGATCTTCCTCCTCAATATGTAGAAGGACAGAAGCCTCAGGACCTAAAGCAGTCTTGTACTGTTGGAGGACCACTTCCAACCTCTCTGACACCTCTGAAAGTCGTCTTCTTGACAGACAGCAAAGTCCTTCGTTTCCCTCGTCCACATCTCAAAATACACAAGAGATTACATTACAGACATACTGCATAATAAGACTGCGTTATGAGGCTACGGAACTTCAGTGGAGGAGAAAGGTCTCTCCCATTCAAATCTACATACCAGGATGGTTGGCATTTTAATGTGTATCGTTGCCATAGTACCAGGCTAGCTTCTGTATAATATGACTTAAGGCAAGTTGCTGACTCACTGAGGTGAGAGGTGTTGCAGCGAGGACCAAAGCAGCAGAAAAGCATTTTGTGTTTCAGCTAATGTCTGTTAGCCGTTTCAAGTTAACCACCAGTTTTCTTCTCCACTAGAGTTGTGCTAAAGTAACACATTTTGTAGCATTCAAGGAGTTACATCAATTAAAAGGTCTGTTTGATGATGCTGACCGGCTAGGTTTTCTATGTTGACTGGAGGAGCTAATGGTAAGCACAATCTTGCTGTTATGCTAACACCATGTAACACATCAGGACACAGATTCCAATGTTCAAAATTCTTTTGTTAATTTCTGCTTTCAGGCTACAGCCACAGTACAACATATCTGCACATCTCTCAGGCAAGTGTGACACACTTTACAGCCCTACTGACTTCTTACCATAGCAAACTATAATCACCATTTGATTATGTACAAGCCAAATGACCACGGCAAACAGCAATGACCGTTCTACTCCATCCAAGTTCTGTGACTGACACTGATTTGGTCTTTTTTTTTCATTTAAAACTTTAAATGGAAACGTTTTTGCTTAAACTTACCCTCCTCAGCCACCTTGTTCTTGAGAACCACTGCGAGGTTCTGCAACCATGCACAGTGTTGCGCCATCTCCAACACCAAAACACTTTTTTCCTCTTGCAGTTGCATTGTTAACATCACTTGGTCATGCATTTGTTTTTTCATACTGATGTTTGAAAATCACAGTTCTATGTATATATGAGGCAATCTTACATAATAGCATTATAACATTTTTGCAACTACAAACATGTACTTTTTATCAAATTGATACATAATAAGAAACTGAAAATACACCCATAAACTAAATTAATATTAAAGCACTCAATATGTTATGTGCATGACTTAGTTCAGTACACTCTGTATAGCAGAACTCTGAAATTCTTATGAAGCATCTGAAAACTGACATACCACTGCCATGAACCTCCCACGGCCATATTGGGGACACAGTGCTCCCTCCAGTTAGGGAATGCTCCACCACAGCTACATCAATGTTTGTGGTAGAGTACAAGACTGCTGTACTTTTGGATCTCCTGAAGAAGGATCTTTTGGTCTTCTGGGTTTGCTTCCGCTGCCTCACACTCAGGTAAAGCCCCTCAATGGACTGCTGAAGTCCGGTATGTGTGGTGCCTTGAGTGGTATGAGATGTATCTGGTGTCTATGTAGAAATAATAGTGAGAGCAAATCAGTGTAATACAACACATAACAGTTTCAATGTTTGAATTTGTGTTACATATAAAACCCCTTTTAACCCAACTTGATTGTACAACTTGGTATGTGCACTTCCTGCAGGGAAACTGGAATATACGATAAACCCGACATGTGGCATAACTCTTAAACAGCAAAACATGACGGTCGACGGACTACCTACTACCACCCCCCTGCCCCTCTCCCCCCTCGACCTCTGCTGCACACCCCTCTCTTCCTCTCAGAGAGCGCGCTCTCTCTCTATACACCCCCATACACCACTGACACACAGAGAACCCAGAGAGTGAACCCAGTCTCACACCTGGCATCTTGCACTATGCACAGTACCACTTAAATGTACATATATATTTTTTGCAATTTGAACCATGCACCTATATTTGTTCAACTTGATTGTACTGTAGGATATAGTTTACATCAGGTCTTTCACACGTCTATTTTTATCTATATTTATTATCCTGTCCTTCATATGTTAAATGTTATTTGTTGTGTTAGCACAGGCTAGGAACCTTTCAGAAAAAACATTTCACTGTTGTTAAACTTGTTTGACTGCACGTGACGAATAAAAATTTTGAACTTTGAACTTGAACATCTGATGGTGACATGTAGTTGGCTGGTCTTTAATATCAAACCTGAAAATTCAAATAGTAGTGGAAAAGGATATATGTTGTTTTCTGTTATCTGGTCATGCTTACCACCAGCTGCCCATTCCTTCAAATCAGAAATCCACTGTGACACCATTTCATCTGAGCAATGTAGCTCTGTTTTTACTTCAGCTAGCATTGCAGTCTCATCCAGCAGTCTCTGACAAGTCTGACAAACAGTGTTATACAATAATGGATTAAAACTTTGTATGATTAAAAACAGGCCAAGTGCATGCTACAAAGGACACAACTAAACCATTAATAGGAGACTTACCTGCACGTATCTTGTTGAAAGTGCCTGATGTAGAGAGATTGTGGTTCCACATCATTGCATGCAATGTAAGCATGTCCACCCATACTGTAGAAATCTAATAATGAGGTTATGACGTGCAATCTAAAAAAAGTATGCAAGAATATGGCAAACACTCCTCTCATCACCTGCTTTTGACATATATTTTGTCGTCAGGGCACAACGGGTAGCTGTTCACTTGCGCCACCTCCTCACCGGCAGTTGTCCCTGCTCCGTCCTGGTTCCTACCACTCCATTTAATCTGTTAGTATAGGGTGGGTGGAATGGTAACGCAAAAAGGCCACATTTAGACATTAACATCACTTTGATATTTTTAATGTGCTTGTAAACATTAAAAATGCAAATACGGCAGCTTTCTCCACGTATGGCCAGTATTTGCAAGCCACTTCCATAGCAAAGAATTGTGCCTTGGCTGGCATTAGCTCCTTTTGAAGATACAGGGGGTAATATCTCCCCCCTGTACATATTAAGGGCTTTCAGAAGGAATCCATGGCGACACACAGCAACCTCCATCCCCTCTTCATCCAACTTGGAAGCCCTCCTTGAAGTCTCCCTCGTCCGCTGTTCACTGGGAATCCCCACATGTGCCTCTTCCCTGTGTCTATGACACACATAACAAATCAAATAAAAGAGATGGTGTCATACAATTTATGCCATTTGTTCTCTCAATTTGATTTTGGAGTAATTAGTAGGCAGAAGAAGTAGTTGCAGTGGGGAGGAAATTTAGGTTGGACATACAGTATATGGTTATTTTAGTAACACAACTATTTTGTCAAATTACGATTAAAACTTGCATTTTTCACTGCTTTCTGTATGGTGTCGACAAATCCAGACACCGCGCTGTCTTCAGCCACAAAGAGCCCCTCAAAA
This sequence comes from Maccullochella peelii, assembly GCA_002120245.1. Lineage (NCBI taxonomy): Eukaryota > Metazoa > Chordata > Actinopteri > Centrarchiformes > Percichthyidae > Maccullochella > Maccullochella peelii. The sequence continues at coordinate 5,282 of LKNJ01005457.1, forward strand.
AAGACAGAGCTGTCAGAGCTGAGGAAGAAAGAAAAATAGAAAATCCATCCAAGTAAATAAATCAGTAAAAACACTGGAACAAAGAGCACCTTTCGTTTTGGCGAAGCAATATAGCTTTCTGTTTCCATCTGTTGAAACAGCCAACATTTTCGGCGTGCAGTCTGGGCAGGTGAAAAGAGCACCACAGCAGAGCTGATCTTCCTCAAATGATGAGTATGAAAACTCTAAGAAGCTGCACTGCAGTGCATCACCGTTGATATGGCCATACTGAAAGACATATAGAATGAAATAGTTTGTGAGATGTTGTCTGCTTATGGAAAGAAATGAATTAGACTACTGTTAAAAGCTTAGATTACTGTACAGCGCTTTGGGAACCGTTTCAACGGTTGAAAAGCGCTATATAAGTAAAAGTCCATTTACCATTTAAACCCTAAGTTTGCACATTGTCGGCTGGAATTTTGAAAGTGCCTTTCCCCATTAGTTAACTTGCTAGCTAGCTAACTCACCAAATGGCACATTTCACATTGTATGTTTTTGACAAATCAATGGATTTTTTTGTTCATGAACAAAGGGCTTAGAGTTCTCATTTAACTAAAGTTCAACTAAATTGTTGATTTTTTTCATTTCAGTTAGAAGGGTTTACAATTATGTCTGCTTGGTAAAATGTTTGTTTCTATCTGCATACAACATGGTAAATGCTGCCTGAGCTAATAACCCCTATATATACATTTTATTCTTGTTAATTCCCATGGAAAGTTTCCACCTTGAATATTCCCTGAATTTTGAATGTTCAACCAGCAGATGGAACCCCCAGCCTCCAAACACAGACAGTTGAATCTATGTTTTTGAAGTTGTCATGACTGTTCTTTATGAATAAAATCACATTAGTCAGGTTAGACTAGAAACAGATTGCAGCCACCAAATGGGACTATGGTACCAATACATTTTTTTAGATGGTTTCAAACCAGTATCCTGGCTAAACAGATACCAATCTTTGATAATCCCTCAATATGTTTTCCTCCAGTCTGAACTATAATCAAAATAATACATAAATTGTTCTTCTTTTACTGAAAAATGAGTGGTATTATTTCAGATAACTGAGGTCTATGCATTCCAAAAATGTGTAGAACTTGTAATAATGACTAGGAATGAAGTTGGTTAAAACATGTCACACATCATCTGATGATAATTTATGCTTTATGTTTTCTTTGTGAACAGTTAAAACAGTATGCCTGTAGATTTTACTATTTTAAGGCCATTGGATTAAAACAAATACAGATGCCTAGATTAAATTGCCAAAGGTGGATATTTTTAAATCAGCCTATATGAAAATAAGATCAGTGAAACCATGATAAACATCTGCAGTCAGCTGTTCTGGGTACACAGACATCTCATAGAAGGAGTGCCATCTCAGTGCATCGTCAAACACTGCCATCTTCTGGAAAATCTAGTTTTCACAGCTCAACCTGCTGCTGAGTTTTCAAATTTCTTCTTTTTCTGGGGGGGGGGGACTAGGATTAAGCCACATATTATAATAGTAGTAGTAGTAGTATTTTTATTCAGTCATCACACATAATACAGCAAGTACAAACAACACAAACAGTACAAACAAAATCAACAGTCTATGTATTGATTAATGACTGAACAGGCTCAGGCAGAAGCAAAATGCTTATAATCATGTTGCTTTTAAACTTTTCAGAACATATTAACATCATCAAACACACAAAAGATAAATGTTTTCCATTTATGACATTTTTACAATGATTTATAGATGTCAGACAAATGTTTTTTAAATCCATGAATATATTTTAACGTAATTTCTTGTTTACTATCTTACACAGAGGCTACTGTAACTTCTCACAGACTTGCACCTACCAAACCCAAATTAGTCAGCACAGTAATCACAGTCACTTGCTTGTGGTCGTTGCAGCATGGTTGTGCACACCGCTCCTCTGTTTTGCGGTTGAGCGTGGGTGGATGGTCGTGGCATCTCCAGTGTTTTTGTGGGAGTTCCTCAGCTGGGGTGGTTCTGTTTTTGGAAAAAGAACAAAAACTTTCAGAGCATCCATCAGCTCTTGGAATCTTTTGACATTTTGACATCAGAACATTGTATAAGACAAATTGTTTGAGGAATACCAGGGAGTTGGGTGCTTGAATAATAATGAATGAATTAGACAGGGTGTAATGTTGTAAGCCATCTGTTAGGATCCATGGACTTTTTCCTAGTTTTATCAGGATTTTATTTTGAAGTCATGTTTTGTGTTTTTTCTGTGTTCCCGGTTCCTGTGTGTTCTGCCCTAGTGTTCCCCCTTGTCTTGATTGTCTGCTGATTGTATCCACCTGTGTCTTGTCACTCACCTGCTTCTGTTTCCCTCGTCAGTGTCTTGTCTATTTATACCTGTCTTTTGTTTGTGTGCCTTGTTGGGTCATTACTTTCTGTTGCCTTTTGCTGCATGTCGTTTGATGTTCCATGTGATGTTTGCTGCGCTACTGCTGTTTTTGTTGGCCTTATTAGTTCTGTTGTTCTTGTGTACCTATCACCACCCACAGTAAGAATCAATAAACCTTTTTTTCTTTAAAACCTACAAGTATGTCTGCATTTGGGTCTACCACTTACCACCACTGCTCAGAACCTAACAGAATCAAACGTCACTTTTGAAATAAGGGAATGAAAAAATTAGTAAAAATAAATTGACAATCTGTAAGCATCAAATTAAGACAAAAGCAATGTTTAATTAATGGGATGAAGTTAAATTAAATTAATCCTCATAATGGCATGTCCTCATGATAGGCCAAAAGTTCCTCAAAGTCAGATAAGTTCTTGCCCTGTCAAATTGAGAAACCTATTTGATTTTTGTGGCAACTTGGGGGCAGAAGAATTCCACAGCTAGCTGATAGACACATTGCACTGATTTATTATAATCTTATAAAGCCAATATGACTCGCTCTTCTTTGAGCTCAAGCTTGGTCTCCACTGACTCCTGAGAAAATATCTGGCTCTTTAGCTGCTAAACGCTCCACTATGTTCACCAGCTAGTCTCTAACTGTGTCTGCTGTTTGGTGCTGAGCAGGTAAGCAGGTGTACAGTGAGTTTTCAAAACAAAGTCATGATTGCATTTAGTGTTTCTCGCCAATCACTGGGTTGATTTCCTTGTGCAAAACCAATTTTTTTTAAAGCTTTTGAAACCTGCTTTCTTTACATTGGCGTTCACATCGGCTATAGCTATCTTCTTCTTTGCTGCCTTTTGCTGGTGCATTGTAGGGCTTCTTGGCACTTTACCACTGCCAACTGAAAAAAGATGCATTTTGGCACTTGGAACAGAGTTGGGATGAGAAAACGGATGAGTGTGATGGCTTGCTGGCTGCATGGTTCCAACTTGGCTGCAAGTTCTTAACCGTCCATCACTGAAGTTTATATGGGAGTTGAGCTGTGAAAAAAAGCTGCACACTCCTATTCATCCTCACTGTCCCACTACAACTCTCTCTCCCTCTGTGTTTTATCAGCCAGTGAAAACTCAGGAGCGCTGTGCCATTGTGCTAATATAGAAACAATGATTTCAGCAGTGGGTGAGTGCAATGGGTACAGGCTCTTTACTATAATGTTACATGTTGTAATTGTTAAAGCCGAACACACATCATTAAAGCTTTTAGGTCCTTAGGAATGCATATGAGGTTGACGGGATCAAGCATGATTACAAAAAATACAATTCCAAACAACTAAAGATGACTCAAACCTATTTTACATTCCTAATAATTAGGCATTTATAATAGGTTCAAAAGAGGAATCAATTACAATTCAAGAGATTTTGAATGCTTGAAGAGAGGACTGTTAGGACTGTTGAAAATAAGCAGCAGGCACAGTAAATTTGGTTTGATTGAAAGACTTTCAAGTCAAGGTTCACAACCTGTTTACTCTGCTGTTCCCATTGTATGGAAACACATGCTGAATAAAATGTAGTTGTTTTATTTACTACATTAATTTATTAAGGTGCCAGTATACACCATCAGAATTGGCTGGTTGATTAGCTTTGGAAACTCAGACTTCAGATTAGGGGAGGCTGTGTCCGACCATTCCTGTAATTTTCCAAAGATATCTGGACAGGGATTAGAGGTGTTTGAATGTTCCAGAGGCCTAATGTTTGACATAGTGAAAGTGCAGTCACAATTCACAGATATGGTTCTTTTAAATCTAAAATATGTCGGGCCAAAATTTGGAATAGCTCAACAAATGGTGTTAAATACCCAGAAGGTAAAAATGGTTTTAAAAACTTTAGTATGAAGTTTGTATTTAAAGAAATGTGTTTTTGTTTTTCTTTTGTCCTTGGTTTGGTGAATATTTGGTCTCATGTGTATGTTGTTTTAGGACTAAATCAAGTCAAATGTGTAGACCTTTGTTCGTGACACATGGGAGTGAAACCACTCCCCAAAAGTAATATCTTCTTTTAGTTGTAGTAGTAAAACTGTAACACTAGATGGCGACTACTAGCCATCTGGATTTAAACAAGACAAGGAGCAAATATATGGAGTAGAGAGACGGGCTGAAATGGATATTGAAGGCCTGGAAATGGGCTTGAGGAAGAAAAAGTGAGGAGACCAAAAAATGGAAAACATTTTAATCCTTAAATGCATACCTTGGGTTTTTAGTGCCCCGGAACTATATTACACCCTGTCAAATTCATTCAATTAAGCACTCAACACCCTTGTATTCCTCAAACTATTTGTTTTTAACTATGGTGTCAAAATGTCAAAAACAATAAAAAACATTGTTCTTCTACTGCTTTTCTCTAGAACATTTATAGGTTCACTAGAGACCCAATGTATGTAAGAGTGTTATATACAGTATGTTGTTCACAGGTTGCTGGATGCAAGTGATAGTGGGTAATGTGTTTTCCTGTTTGGCCTCATAATTTCAATTCAGTTCAGTTTTATTTATATAGCGCCAAATCATAACAAAGAGCAGGTCTAGACCGACTCTTTATATTTACAGAGACCCAACAATTCCCACCATGAGCAGCACTAGGAGACAGTGGCAAGGAAAAACTCCCTTTAACAGGCAGAAACCTCGAGCAGAATCAGAACCAGGAACCAGGCTCTGGGTGGGCGGTCATCTGCCTCGACCGGTTGGGTTGAGAGCGAGAGAGCAGGAGGAAAGAGAACATATAGTTCATACAGTACAGTTCTACATGTAAAGTAATAGTAGTGGTAATGGTATTGACGTTAATATTAATACAAATAACACTAATAGCAATATTATAATAGTAATACTAATAATTAGACCAATAACAAAAGCAGCAGCAGCCGCCGAGCAGGAACACGGGGGCAGCAGGCGGCCTGCAACCACAGATCCAGACTCCACAGCTCCAGAGGCAGAAACACTCACAGAAAGCAACAGAAGGAGAGAGAAAGAGGAGAGAAAGGGAAGCAGTCGAGTTAGTAACAAGCATTAATGGGATAAGAGTGCGTACAGATGTAGAGGGAGAGGAGGAGAGAGGAGCTCAGTGCATCATGGGAAGTCTCCCGGCAGTCTAGGCCTATAGCAGCATAACTAAGGAGTGGCTCAGGGCTCACCTGAGTAGAAAGTCACACAACTGATTGGCGACTGCTTTCTCAAGGATTTTAGAGAGAAAGGGGGGGTTAGATATAGGTCTATAGTTTGATAAAACCCCTGGATCAAGAGTGGGCTTTTTAAGAAGAGGTTTAATTACAGCTACTTTAAAGGACTGTGGCACATAACCTTTTAACAAGGACAGATTAATCATATCTAGTAAAGAAGTGCTAACTAAGGGTAAAACTTTAATGTCCACATTTAATTCTCCTATTTTGTTGTACCGATGCAGTGGTGGTTTTAATTTTTAAAGGTTTATTAGACAGACACCCTCTCTATGGAGTTTAGGCTGGGTAACTGTGGAAGCGCAGAGAAGCGTGTAGGACTGCNGAAAGGGAGGGTTAGATATAGGTCGATAGATTGATAAAACCCCTGGATCAAGAGGGCTTTTTAAGAAGAGGTTTAATTACAGCTACTTCAAAGGACTGTGGCACATAACCTTTTAATAAGGACAGATTAATCATATCTAATACAGAAATGCTAACTAAGGGTAAAATTTCTTTACGCAGCCTAGTTGGGACGGGGTCTAAGAGACACGTTGATGGCTTAGATGAAGAAATCATTGAAG
>LKNJ01005457.1:11462-40170 GCA_002120245.1 Maccullochella peelii
GACTGTGGCACATAACCTTTTAACAAGGACAGATTAATCATATCTAGTAAAGAAGTGCTAACTAAGGGTAAAACTTTAATGTCCACATTTAATTCTCCTATTTTGTTGTACCGATGCAGTGGTGGTTTTAATTTTTAAAGGTTTATTAGACAGACACCCTCTCTATGGAGTTTAGGCTGGGTAACTGTGGAAGCGCAGAGAAGCGTGTAGGACTGCGACTCTGCCTCCTGGTCTCAACTCTGAGCAGTCACGGCTTTGGGCCACTAATAAAGTCGGCCAGATTTCTAGATATGAGAGCGGCCCCATCCAAAGTTGGATGAATGCCATCTCTCCTAATCAGACCAGGTCCTCTCCAGAAAGTCCGCCAATTATCTACAAAGCCTACATCATTACCTGGACACCACCTCGTCAACCAGCGGTTGAATGACGACATGCGGCTGTACATGTCATCGCTACAGCAGCCTTAAGTGGAAAATAAAAGTTCCAACACGTACATTACATAACTTACATCTGCTATAAAAATATCAAAGTCCAATACTATGCTCCAATATAGAAATGAAAAGGCTGATATAATAAATCTAATTCACGATAATAAATCCAAACCTTTTCTTCANTTATGTATAACTCCTCCTCTGTTTGCTTTTGATTTAAAGAATTTAAGTGGTCGGGGGGCAGACACCCTCTCTATGGAGTTTAGGCTGGGTAACTGTGGAAGCGCAGAGAAGCGTGTAGGACTGCGACTCTGCCTCCTGGTCTCAACTCTGAGCAGTCACGGCTTTGGGCCACTAATAAAGTCGGCCAGATTTCTAGATATGAGAGCGGCTCCATCCAAAGTTGGATGAATGCCATCTCTCCTAATCAGACCAGGTCTTCTCCAGAAAGTCCGCCAATTATCTACAAAGCCCACATCATTACCTGGACACCACCTCGACAGCCAGCGGTTGAATGATGACATGTCATCGCTAGTAAGATTTGGTAGGGGCCCAGAGAAAACTATGGAGTCCGACATTGTCTTTGCATATGTACACACCGACTCAACATTCATTTTCATGACCTCCGATTGCCATAATCGGCATAATTGGTGTAACATGATGGCATTGTTGTCTTACTGTTACCATGACACTGCTGAAAAACTTAGTTTATATTAGCTTACTGTCACAGTAACATGAGCCCCTGGGTGTCAGGTTAGAGCAGCATTTCCTTTGATATTGTAGGGTTTTCATGACAGTAGCTCTGGAAATAAAGATGTACCTGAGGCCACTGATGATGAAGAATTTTTGTTCCATTTATGAATCAGATAATTTAACAGCATAACTGGAGCATGGGAATGGCAAAGCTAGCTCAGACGACATGAGCTCAGAATGGGACAGAAGAGTCAAGATATCATCCAAGTAGGGGTAAATATATTACAGGTTACGCTGAAATATATTAATACATCTATAAATCATTGTAAAAAGTACAGAAAAAGTAAAAAGTACATAAATGGCAAAAATATATTTTGTGTGTTTGACATGTGATTTTAATACATGGCTTAATCTGCGTTATATAAGTGCTGGGACCCGAGGTATGTTGGTATGTTTGAAAAACCCCTGTGCATTTAAGGGTTATATAAGACAGCACTCTCACTTGCTTGACCACTCTTTGGAAAATTGAGTTGCCACTGAACACCAGAGTAACCTTTCCTGCTCACAGGCTGGAGTAGATGTGAATAGAAGGTCTGAGGTGGTCGGTCAGCAATAACACTGGATATTAGGCCACAAAAGGTGAACAAATAAGAAATCATTTCATGTGCAGCAAAGCATAACAATTGTAAATGGAACTGCCCAAAAAGAGGTGACCAACATTGTTTTTCTTCCCTCCCTGGTATAAATGCACCTTCAATTGCTTAAACTGTGAAAGAGGTCTACATATCACCAGAGACCTGCAACAACAGCAGATTGACAGTTATGTTTACAGCAGTCACTGTTAATACACTGTATTCTACATCTTAAAGCTTTCAGTTAGTCTCAGAAGTAATGGTCTGTTTAGAGCTCACCCAGGAGAGCAGCTGGAGGAGGCTCGTGGAGATGGATGGGGCCATACAGGCCGATTCAATTTAAATTTTAAAAAGTTAATCAAACTGAAAAATTAGCCAGTGATGTTGAGATAGCTTCATTTGTGTTTAAAATCAGTTGAGCAGCACATTCATGATGAGTTAGATGAAGGAATTGAAGAGATTGATACCTGTCTGTATGGCAAATAAGCTAACTTAGCTTAGCATAATAACAAAGGGGTTAGACCTTTCGTAAGAGTCTGCGGCGGTTGGACTGTTAGATTGTCATGTTGTTCTGGCCAAGATGCTGCTGAGCCTTTTTCCAGATGGCAGTGTGTTGAACAGTCTATTAGAGGGGGTGATTTTTTGTAAATGTCCTGAATGGAAGGCAGGGGGCATCCAATGATCTTTTCTGCTGTTCTCACCACCCACTGCAGGCTCTTACAGTCAGAGGTGCTGCAGTTGTCACACCAAGCAGTAATACAACTTGTCAGGACACTTTCTATAGCGCCCCTGTACAATGTGGTGAGAGTGGGGGAATCATGCGATACAGGAAGTGGAGACGTTGTTGGGCTTTCTTGGCTATGGAGTTTGTGTTGCTGATGCTTTTGTAGCCTGTGATGGTCTGGATCACCTGCCACATGTCTTTGGTTTTGTTGGTGTTGAGGTCTCTTTCCAGTCTCTCCCGATGTCTCCGCTTTGCCTTCTTGATGCCAGCTTCCTTGTCACCAGACTGAAAGGCAGCTCTTTTGGCTCTGGATAGGGCCCTCACCTCTCCACTCACCCAGGCTGTCTGGCTGGGGAATGATTTTATTGTCTATGTGATCAACACATTTGATGTATGATGGCATACATATCAAAGGCATCATCACATGTAAAACCAACAATGTGATATACATGCTCAAATGCCCGCATATGTAGTCATAACTAAGCACCATAGGAAACCACAACCAAGAGAGCCCCGTGGCCAACCACTTCGATCTAATGAACCCCACTCTTGCCTCTTTTAGCTACATTGGTATCCGAACATGTCCAACTCCCACGGAGGGGGGGTGACATCAACACTTTTCTTTTGAAACGTGAACTATTCTTTGTGATCACCACATCATCAACATATTTGCTGATGTATGATGTCACTGATGATGTATATTCCTCAAGACTGGTGTGGTTCTCCTGGGTGGCAGCATCTCTGAACATGTGCCGGTCTGTGCACTCAAAACAGTCCTGTAGAGCTGCTGTAGCTCCATCTGTCCACACTTTAACTGGTTTTTTCTGATGGTTTGACCCTTTTAATCAGCTGGAAGTACGTAGGCAGGAGAAGCACAGAAACATGCTGATGGAATTTAGGTCAAACAGTTCTGAGGTCTGTTTGATTTAACCACCAGCTACAATAAAAATACCATCTGGTTGTTTTGTCACGTGACTGCTGATGACCTCATACAGTTCCTGTAGTGCAGTTTTTGAATTTGCATCTGTGGGAATGTAAACAGCAGCAACACAGCACAGGGAAATAAAACAATACCTCTAGTGTAAATAAAAAGAAAGACAAAATTGATCACACATAAGCAATGAATGAGAGTAGTGTCCAGAAGAAGGAAAATCAGACAGTATGGTGGAAACTACTTAGTTTTACAGATTTTGGTGGATAGGGAAAGCTAGCTGTGGCACAGTGGTGCCAAATAAGTTTAAAGTCGAAACACCCTCTTTAGCATGCAAGGATCAGTGCATGATATAATGTGTGTGTGTGTTTTTGGTAATTGAAAACCATTTGTATTTCTTTTGACGAACTAAACAAAATAAATGCCTTTTAATCAACTAGCATACTTCATTTTTATTCATTGTTTAGTTTAAGTTAAGTATTATAATTATATTAAGTCTAAAAAATGTTGATACTGAACAATCAGTAAAATGTTCACTGACAATGTGTTTCATATGTTTTCTACCAAAATATCTTCTGACTGTGGTCTATCTATCTATCTATCTATCTATGTCCTTTTAAGTATTCATGTTGATTCTTGTTTAGACTTGCAGACACTTGTTTGGTCTTCCGTGACTTTCTCTTATTCATCAGTGGCCTGTCTTAAGCAATTATAGGAGAGAAGAAGAGGAGTCCCTAGTCTATCATCTTGTACCCTACTCATCATTGTTTCTTATGTAATCTTCCAGAGGTCACGACTGAGCCAGCGTCATCTCTTCATTTTATTTCATTAATTTAATTTTATCACAGTCAGTCTGACTGCAGTCCCACTACCTTCCACCCACGCGCTCATTCTTCTGACTGCTTACTCCATTCTTCCCAATTCCACACAGCTCGCCACCATCATGGACACCAAATTCAAGCAATACTTGTGGAGGGCACGCTCCATCGTCAAAAACATTTCTCACCCCAGCCATCCCCACTCCCCCAAAGACACATACACATACATCCTCATTCACCTATCTTCATTTCACATCCACACACATACATGAGACAAGTACAACCTCTTGTGCACACACATAAACACACAGTCTCTCATGGACTGATTACCTCAGGACTTTCATTTCCGTTTGTCTGTTAACCTCTGTTTTGCACTGCTGTCAATACACTACTGGTGCGGCTGGCTCATTGCCTGCTGTATTTGCACTCCCTGTTATCTATATTTAACTGATCATATTTAACTCTGATCATATTCAACTGTATACATTGTCTCTTTTACACTGTACATGTTGCATAACTGCTTACTGTATATAACATAACCAGACCATGGTACTGTACATACTATTTATTAGGTTCTGGTCATACTGTACATATCACAGTTACATATTGACATATCATAGCTACCTTACATTTTGTACATTGTTTTGTGTATTTTGTATATATCACAGTTACATCCTACGGAGCCCCCCTGGCTCAGCTGAGAAAGAAAAACAGCCATGTGTAAATGTGTACTCTCGGATTCATAATCTGTGCCCTCGGATTTGTAAACAACTTTTCAGAGAACAAGAAATGGAGCATCTCTACGGCGACCGCATCATTATCTAGACTTAAGGGTAGATTTAATGCTATATTGTGTTTTGCATTGGACATTTCACAGCTTCCTTTGTTGTATTTATTGTGCTTTTCACTCCAAAACCAACCTCCAGTGGGCTCATAAACCGTACGCACAGATTTGTGAACCGAGAGTACACATTTACACATCGCTCTTTTTTTCACAAGCCTGTGAAACTGTTTGTCCATCTTGACACAATCAGAGTGCTTGAACAACATCAGGACTAAAACTATGGACAACAGGATCATCTGCGCTATTCAGTACTCACCTCTGGCTAAAGAAATGTCCACTGTCATCAAAAAACATTGGCATGTTGTAGCCACGGACCCTGCCCTCAAAGGACACCTGGACAACCCACCACGGATCGTTTTTAAAAGACCCCAAACCTCAAGAAATATGTTGGTAAGGGCAGATTGTCCACCTAACCCCCCACCAATCCCACCTACATTTCTAAGCCCTGTGGAACCAGGCAATTACAAATGTGGCAACTGTCAGCAGTGCAATTTCACTCGAAAAACCAAGACATTCTATCATCCACACACAGGGAAACCTTTCACATGTAAAACCAACAATGTGATATACATGCTCAGGTGCCCCTGTGGACTCGCATATGTAGGCAAAACTTCCAGACTCCTAAAAACAGAATCTCAGAACAAAGAAGTACCATCAGAAACCATGACCAAGAGAGCCCTGTGGCCAACCACTTCGATCTAATGAACCCCACTCTTGCCTCTTTTAGCTATATTTGTATCGAACATGTCCAGTTCCCACGGAGGGGGGGGGGGGGACATCAACACTCTTTTTTTGAAACGTGAACTAATCTGGACCTACACTCTGAACACCATGTCACCCAAGGGCCTCAATGAGGAAATGGACATTCGCCACTTTTGAGACTCCTTAAACCCACTACTTACCATTTATATCCTCTTTGTATTACTTGTCATCTGTGTTCTCCTCCTCATTTCGGTCTCTTAATGGTCTCTGTACTGATGGTATCTGGTGGCAAATTTAGTACCTTTTATAGGACATATAGAGGCGTCTCTTTAGTATGTTCCCCTACTTGATATATATATATACATATACATATATGCATGGATGTAATTTCTATTTATATGTATATGTTGGTATATAGATGTGTTATGTCTATGCAAGGTATGCTACTGCTATGTCACATTAGAGACTCGGTTCACATGATCATATCATGTGACTGTATCATGTGTATTTAAGATGACATTGTGCATGTCACTTTAGTCTGATGAAGAGCAGTTGTCTCTTGAAACATCACCTTGGTGTAATAAAATGTGTATATTATATTATATAAAGTGAATATTGGAGCCCTGCAGTGTGCTTTGTTTATTTAGGCAACCTTCGTAGTCATGGTTACAGTAATAAACACATTGTTAAGGTTAGAGAATGATTGTGGGCATGCTTTAATGGTTGGAAACAGGAAATGAACTGTGGTCTCCCATGTTAAATTATATATGAATAAATAATCAGCAAAGGCAACACAGGTCTCCCTTTGTCATCATTTCTTTACCTGTTTTCCAAGATATTTTAACTGTTATTTTGGGTTTGGTGTTGTGTGGTACCTGTAACAATGACAGGTCCCAGAACATCAACATAACACAAAACAACAAGTGTCAGCTGCACAATCAGAGCAGCCTGCTGCAGACACTTTAAACCAAATGTAGTTACAGAGTAAAGCATGTAAAAACAGGATGGTCCTTGAAGAGTGTCATAAAATGAAAATGAAAGCATGAATTCACTGTTCTGTAAGCAACTCTGTAGGGAGTTTTCATGCAGACTGAGTGTGCTGAGGTTGTAAGGACCATCTTCACTGATGCTCATACCTTCATGAAAGTGTTTCTCTGGGGAGGATTTGGACAGTAGTCAAACCTTACTTTAAGAGTCAGATACAATCCTGATGGAACATGACCCAGTGGTCATTTCTTTCTCTTCATGACTTCAACAAGCAAACACACCTACTGTGTCGCTATGATTGGAAGGTTTATTTGAATTTTTGATTTGATAGTAATCTTTCTGAGAACAGAAATTACATCTAATAAATTTAAAAATTTAGATAAGCCCCTCTCTGTATTACGATGAAACAAAGGTGTCACTTTACATTGCATCTTCAGCAGTAATGGTTTTTCCAGAGTCACATTGATTCTTGAGTGCTCCATTAAAGCCCAGCTGGATGAGAGGAGAGATTTTCACAAATGAGATTTGATTGTCTTCCACCTTAGCAGCACAATGGGATGTGAGGAAATTAAACTGGTTGAAAAGATTGGTCAGCTGATTTGAAGACTTACCACCTGCTCTGGGGAAAGTGACTCCCAGTCTGTCTTTCTAAAAAGTTCAGTGTGTCTGCTGAAAAAAATAAAGCATATGCCAAGGTATGTTATTTCTACATGTGACATGTCACAGACGCTGGGTGCTTTCCATTTATCTAATTATGCTTCCTTTCGTGATCGCTCCTCCATCGCTCTGTGCTGGAAGCCTGTGACCCATGAAAAGGATTTTCCAATCACTTAAATAGATGAGGAGTGAGTGCATATCATCAACAACAGACAGTCTTGCCCAGGTGACCGAGGGCCGTGATTCCCACCAACTCTGTGCTCTGTATAAGGAGCAGCCAGCAGATCCTTATCATCCCATCTCTATGGGTGTGCAGCAAGCTCTCCATCCCTCCCTCTGACACTGCTGTACCATTTCCTGATACATGGCCCTCTTTCTCTCATGCACCTCTTCAATACAAACTTCCCAAAATGTCACCTGCTTTGAGGCTTCTGGCAATAGGATGCCTCATGCTTCAGTGATGTCAGTGTAATGGTGTCAGGGAACGTCAGCTGCCTGCCCAGGTCCAAATGCAGCTGCCGATCAGTTAGTGAGGAGGCCTGTTGACATCTTGGACTGTGGTTGGGGCTGCTCACCTGCTAAAAGCAATCTGCTTCCTCATTGGGTGGAGGTGCTTGCTGCTGTTGATTTCTGATGTGATGTGCTCTGCCACTTCCTTCTACCTTCAGCACCTGGTCCTAGCGCTAACGATAATGACCTTCTTCCTCGCTGGCAAAGAAGTTGTGTCGGTACCTCTCTCATGCACAGAGGTTAGACAGACTTAAAAGCTTGTCATACACAACCTGGATCATGGACATGATGTACTGAGATTCTGCCTGCCAGATGTTAGACCACAAGAAGAGGGAGCATGGATTAGGTGGGAGAATGTACTGGCCAGACCACAAGACCTCTTCAATGCCTGCCTGCACCTTGTGCTGGACTACTTGCCATTTTTCTTTGCTTTGGGCCTTGTAGCGATTGTAGGGAAGTTGCCTAGCCCTGCCTTACCTCAGGAAACTGAAGCACCAGAGCCCTAGGTCTCAGCAGAGATTCGCCAATGATTCCAGCGACATTTTGTATAGACATTCATAGTCCCCAAATTATATATCCAATGATCCATATTTGGTGATCCCTGACTCTTGCACCACCAGCAGGTCAAAGTTTTTATTATCCATTGAAATACTGTATCTCAACATCTATCAGATGGACTGTAACAAAATTTGGTACAGACATTCATGTTCAATTGACCTTCGTTGTCAATTGTGATAACATTGATGATCCCTTGATTTTTCATCTTTTCATTCGAGCGCCATCATCAGGTCAAAATTTCAATTTGTCAAATACTTTGGTTTATGACCAAATACCTGCAGAACTAATGACATATGCATCAGCCTCAGCTGTACTTTGTGTTTAATGTTCAGCACAAAGGGACGAGGGGAGAGCTGCAGGTCTAACAGCTTAGAGAGGAGTAGGTGGAGAGAGGATATGGTGCTGATATGGCTGATGTTAAAGGGAAATTTCGCCAATTTTTAAACTTGATTTCTATGGTTCTTGTGTGGGGACTATATGTATATGAATGAAATTAAACTTCCCACTGTCTTCCCCATATTAAAATACCCTTTTGCTTCCAGAAACCTGCTTACAACCTGACTACAAGCTGTACTTCCTCATTCTTTGAAGGCCTGCCTCCAAGGACAGTCTAAGTCTCCAAGTATCCAGACTCAGGACCAAAAAAATCCGTCCGCCATATTGTTTTCTCACTAACGACAGGGAAAAGCTGAAACTAAAATACCAGTGTATTTGGAAGAAAACTAGTTTTATGATTAAATATTTGAATTCGATATTCAGCGCCACTCTAACAAAGCTGAATATAGAGCTGTGGAATCAGACACAATGGTGTATCGAAGAGAAGGCAGCTGCCGGAGATTTGTTACAACCACAGCCGTAAGAGATGGACAGATGAACATCATGTAAGTGCAGCAATATCACTCATCATGCTTTAGACTAACATTATAAGGTCTTATGTAAAATAGAATTCATTGTCGAGATTAGTAACGTTAGCTTTCATAGTTACTTCAAAATCAATAATAAAAGCTAAGCTAGGCAGAAATTACTCATCGTCCATATTGAATTGCAAAGGGACTTATAATTTACACTATTAATAATCAATCAATTGTTTCTTTTCCAGTTCTAGTAACATCTGCTCTCTGTCTCAGTCAATCTGTCTCAATCTGTGCCTTTTCCTCTACATATTTGTTTCTTCTTTTTTTGTCTCTCTGTCATTCCTCCCACTTAACTAATTAAAGTCTTGTAAATCAGCAAGCAAAGGAAACAGGCCACTTGTCAGATTTGTCTTTCCAGCTGACACTTTGTCCACACCCTGCTCAATGGATCCTCATTCTCATAGGAATCAGAATAAGGCCAGAGTGTCGAACTGTGGTGACTTAGGGATGAAAGTGTTGAGTTGAGTCTGATTCAAGTGACTGTATCTCACACACACGCGCGCACACACACACAGAAGTATTGAAGTCAGGTTGCCAGGCAACAAACTACAATGCTGATTTTGCAGTTTCAGGCCTCTTGATTGGTGCAGCATGCCTCTGTCATTCTCTGTCTGATTTTCGTCAGCTAGTACTAGTTGTCGCTCATCTTCTCTTTCTGGATGCATACATTGTATTCTTGTATTGACTGAATAACAGTGCCATCTTCGATCAAATGTCTTTAGTTTTTCCATTTGACTTCCTTGCTGTCTGTCCCATAGAGTGACTGTATGGTTGGTATTTGGTACACTAGATTATTATTTAAGTTTGTTTCAGTGCTTTTAACTTTACTGAAGTAGGACCACTAAGTGAGGCAAAAGAAATGGTGAGTAACGGTGAGGACATCAGCTTGGATGATTAAGCACTTTATATTAGGGGCCACAAAACGTGACTAATATGTTCCTAATAAGGAAGAAATAAGTAGTTATTAGTTCTGGGTCATTTAGCGGATGATTCAGAGTTAACCAAGAACGAGTCATTAAGAAAGTGTTCAGAATGCAGGTAAACGGTTCTTTCACATAGCATTTAAGAGTCTATTCTAAAGTAACATATAGTTATCTACTATAACCCCTGATTCAGAGGTATTCAGAAACTACATCCTGTAGGTATTCACTAATTATCAGTTAATACCTGATTTAGAGTTAGAGTTAGTTATAAAACGGCATTTGGATCTTCATCAAAATATACAATTTGAATTTTAGAGAACACCTAATTCTTGGAAATTTCACTGCTCTGTACAAGGGAGAGTCAGACTTGTGACCACTTAGTTGTAGACTTATACATTTATTGTGTTGCTGTAGTGCCACCCATCACTTCAATTTTACATGTGCACATCATCTAAATTTGGTTGCAGGTGCACAGTGTGCTAAACAACAATTTCTCAATACGCCAGTAATTTGGTTACAAGAAAACAGCACGGCATATTCAAATATGTTCCAAATTTTAAAATTTGTAGGAGGAGTTCAAAAATACATGTAGGTGGAAATGGGCAAAAAATATTTAAAAGGATGGGGAAACCAGGTAACAAAATGAATATTGTGATTGTGTATATTCCGATGTAGTTTGTAGTATTCTGGGGGGCTGCTTTGTAGGATTGGTGCTTTATGTATGAGCTTTATCTAAAAAGGTCCTCCAAACTCAACAGTTTTCTGATCTCGATGCCCCCATCAACAGGACAACATTAATTGTCATTAAAAAAGATTCATGTGACAGCTTCCTCACCTGCCACCTATGCGGTTTAAGTTTGCTTAGGTTTAGGCTCAGGAACTACTTGGTTAAGGTTAGGCAGAGATTGGGGTCATGGTTAAAAGGGTGGTTGATATGACAATATACAGTATACACAGTGAGACAATATAAGTTTGTCAACCAATAGCGATGGTACAGTTTATACTGTGGTGGTTCCCCTTTGAATATCTCTGCGTGTACTAGACCACTGTGGATGGTGTTGCAGATCACTGAGCACTGAGGACTGCTTTATGACAGTATTGGATTTTTATAGGATTTTTGTTGAAGTTCTTTGATTTGTCAGATATTTAATTTGCTGGATTAGCCAAGAACAGACATTCCTGTCTGGTTATTCTATCAATTCACAATTTCTCAAATAACTGTCCAGAAAATGTATTTTATCATAATATATTTTAATCTCCTACGTTCTATCCGTACTGCGCACCCCTATTCTGCTATGTCAAGGTCGCACACTTTGTTGAACCAATCATCCATCCCAACCTTCTCCCTAAGAGGTTTTGCTGTGTTATAACAACATCAGGCTACTGATGAAAAGTCATTGTTTGATTAACCACTAGGGGTGAAAAAAGCGTAAACGTAGGTCGTTTTAGGCATTTGAACAAATGACGTCAATGATGATGATGTCATTTTTCTGGTGAAGATGGTTTGCACACTTGTGTGTTAAGTGTGAAAGACAGGTCATAGCTGAGCTATGAGCCAAAACAGAAGTGCCTACTGAATGGCCACATGAAGGCTAGATGGTGACACGGGAGTGGATTTTCACTCCTGTCCCATCCCGTTCCCGTGATGTGGGTTTTTTAGGGGGGTAGTCTTTAGGCAATGCAATGATTTTGATTAGATTTTCTTGCCATCCTTTTCTTAGATTACTTTGTGTTCTACTGCACAGTTTCTTATTCACACCATTTTGTTGGCACAGATCATTGTCCTTTACTCTGCAATGCCGTCTTCCCCAAATCTGACTCTGACTCCATTGTTCCAAATTGTGAATTTTGGTGGCTGCACCATGCGTCGTCAATCCACAGTCCACACACGTCATGCGCTGTTCAGGTGGCTGCAACCAACCAGCAACCATCCACCAGAGCAGACAGGAGAGGATAAAAAAGACAACAGAACGACCAGCATTGTGTTCAAAATAAAGAATATAGCCTTTATTCATATTAGAACTGCATATTTACTATATATATAAAACCTGACCTACTGTTATTATGATTCTCATCCTGCCCGATCCCGTTGACTGTCCCAGTCACATGATGAATAGTGAAATTGACTCCCATCCCACGGAAATCCACAGGATTCCCGTAAAACTGTCAGCCTTCATTAAAGGCAGTGTCGGCACCAAAAACTGATCAGTTTCCTAAATTTACTTGAAGTCTGTTAAGTTGTTAAGTTTAACTGAATTAAAGACCTTTGAGGAGGACAATGATGGTTTCAAACCCACACATACTTCCTCTGACATCCAGTTTACAGTAACACAGCTTTGAAGAGCTGATAACCAAATGCTGTTAGGAAAATTAAACACCCACCCCCAAACGTGTGTTTCTGTGTTGATGTAGGTGAACCTAATTAAATGTGCTAGTGTGTGTATATGTGTGTACTTATGCACTGATGTGTGTGTATGTGTGTACTTTTTTAATTAAGTCCGTTGACACCCCTAGGATAGTGTTATTGCAGAGGTGACAGAGACCTCCTGGACAGTGACTAAACACACAGCATTTTCATTTACCCACTCATGCAGCGCATATGTGTGTGCAGCTCTTAATGTGTGTGTGGGTGTGTGGGGGTGGGGGATAATGGCTTCAGGTGTCACACCATATCAGTCCGTCTTTTTATTAGACCCTGACTGTAACGAGTAATTAACTTCCCGCCGAGAACATGTTTGTTCCTCAGTTGATGTCATAAAGAGAGATATTAGCAAGCCACGGGTCAGAATTTACTTTTCCATACCAGAGGCGAGGGAAGCTAATGTGTGTGTGTGTGTGTGTGTGTGTCTTTGTGTTGCACTATACATCCATCAAATGTCTCCTCTGTAATTTATAGTTTTGAAGCTACATCATGTTCATTTTATGTTCTTAACTTGTAGGTTGTGTTGTAGGTTGGGAGATGAAGGAATGAACGAGTGTGTGTGTGTGTGTGTGTGTGTGTGTGTGTGTGTGTGTGCGCGCACAACGTAGCAGGGGGTTTCTCATGATTTACACCATATTAACACGGTCAATCCACTTTTAGCACTATCATGCATCATCATGTCTTGTGTCTCTGTAGACTACCATCTGTGTGTGTGTGTGTGAGTGTGTGTGTGTAACTGACAGAGAGGGAGAGAGTAATGCACAGGGGGTTTCCATGTTATCAGGGCCAAAGAGAGAAGACTGAAGGTTTGCTGTCAGCTCAGCAGGTTAAATACAACCTATAGTCACCATATTCACATCATCATGGATTTTACAAAGGCTGTGTCATATGCAGACATGTGACAAAATAAAGATATAATCTGAATAAATGCCCTACTGTATGCAGATGCTTCCATACAGGGCACCTGGGCTCAATGAATGGTTTGATGAGTGTGTAAAGGATGTGCATCAGGTAAGGCTGTTCTGTTTAATTGACACAGTTTGAGTTAAGTTTGAGCTTTATTGATTTTCTTTTTGTTTATTATGTGTTTGGATGTTTTGTAGTGGGCCTATACCCCTTTTTTAAAATGGCCTTTAAAGTGGTAGCAGTTGCTTTTGTTAAGTACGTGAAGCATTTGACTGATTTAGAACCAGAGTCGGGATTACTGGCACAACTTCACCTATAGGTGCATGAAGGAGGGAAAAGTACGAGAGGTCAAAACTCCAGCACTTGTAGTATAAAACAGCTTTATTGTGAGACCTACACGTTTCAGCTTGTGGCCTTCATCAGGGTCACCTTGTAAGTCTTACTGGAGTTCTGACCGATTTAGAAAATGTGTTCAAACATGTCCAAAAGGTCAAAATTCAGGCACATGTAGAGGTGCAATTGTTCAACCCAGCAGTCTACAATCCCAAGGGCATTTGAGTGGCAGGGAAATGAAACAGAGAATGAAACACCAGTGAATGTTGATAATGACTCAAACAATAAATGGATTATTAGAGTTTTCATGGATTGTCTCATTAACTCAACTAAACATTCCTGTACTTACTGCTCAAACATTTCTGTGTAACATTTCCTGACTGGTCTAATAAAACAAATTGTTGTCTTTCTTCTATTTAGTAGTGTGACCATTTACATTGGTATGATATTTACAGAAGATCTTTAGAAATGCAAACTTTTTGTATGCCCCAGTTAAAAGGGTTTGAGTAGGTGTGGTGGGTTCATACTGTGCGTGGGTTTAGGTGTTCGCACATAACTGTGTAACATACACTAGGCAAGAAAAATAGTGTCTGTGTGTGTCTGTGTGTGTGTGTGTGTGTGTGCTGCAGGCCTGTGCTCTAATAATTAGTCTTGCCATCTGTGTGTCAGAGGGTGGCAGCCATACGCCCTCTGTCTTGTCCCTGCCTCCAGATATTAAACTATACAGAGTGATCTGCTCGCACTCGCAAGTGTGCTGCACCACTGTAGAGGACTGACTCAATGTCACTGCAGTCAAGTCACTAAGTTACAAAGTCAGAAAAAACACTCACTGTCAACCTACTGCAAGATCCTCATTACAACTGTTCATTATAACTGACAGTTGATTAGTTAAACAGTTGGTTCACCAAATGGATATATTTCCTCACTTATTTCTAGCTATATCTTTCTATACAGATAGCTTAGTCATGGAGTGTGTATGAGGCTGCAAGAAAAAGGACCCAAATGCAGAGAGGCAGACGAGCAGTTTAGTGATTTAGTAAAATGATGATATATAGTCTTAAGGGACAAAGTCAATGAAAGTGACGCACTGACAAACCTCATTTGACATGCGTCAATTGATGCTCGTATGGCGCACTGCAGGCATCAGAACACCACAGAACCAGCAGTATTTTAGGAAATTTAGGAACATTTTTTGTACATTACAGATACCCCCATTAATTTTCTTTACACTTCTATTTGAGTAGCCTATAATGTTACATAATGCAGGAGGGCAACTGTTGGGTGCTGCTTGCTTTTGTCCTTTGGTTGGCAGGAGAACACAGGTAAAGCCACTGGGGACTAGCCATCTCACTTCATCTTTTAGTTTTTGTTCCAGGTGGGTGAGAGTCACATAAAGCACAACTATGTTCATTAATTGCTGTTGTTAGGTTTATGTAGCAAATTGAGTTTTATGACCAGTAGATGTCAATAAAGGTTCATGAGAGATGATACGGGGTGGGTCTGTTAACAGGTACCACAACTGCAGAAAAAACAGCTTTGGTCCCTGGGTCCTCATTTGAGGCTCCAAAATTGAAACAAAGTTGATGCACCTCATAACGCTTTTGGTGTGCATTAAAATAACAAGTGTACTTCAACACACACGTCATATGCTTTCAGTGCGTTTGGGCCATTATTAGCAAAGGCAGCATTCCAAACAGAAGTAGCCGAGAATCCACAGGTGAACAGAAATGGGGCAGCTAAAGGCGTACAGGCAGCCAGATATTCAGGTTCATGAGGCTGGAAAGCAAAGGCACAAAGCAACAATAGCCATGTTTCCATTCAATTGTCAAGCAAATTTTAAGCAAACTTGTGAAATGTTGCAAGAAAGAATTAGGTGCGTTTCCATCAACTGGTTTAAAAATTAAACTAGGCTCATTGCAAAGCGTAGTTTGGTCAGAAGTTGGCGGTATAGGCTACGCTTTACGCATGCCTGTAGAAGAAGTATAGGTTGAATGGTCAAATGTCATGCCAATAAAGTCTATTGAATTTAATTGAATTGGTTGCGTACCGGAAACAAAACAGTCACCTTGGCTATCTGACCCATCTACGAGAGAAAAATGGAGAGAGGTCCTCAGGAATTTGTTTCTACTGGGCAAGTTTGAGTTGTTCCTTCATGTCAGCTAGTGTTGGCCATGTTTCATGCTGTCCGGAGACGAAGACAAATTAATGCGGAAAGGTTCAGCGGAAACACCTGAATCATGTGAGTTAAATGTTCACTACGTCAGAACTTATTCGGCAAAGGCGTTTCCATATTCCATTTAGCACATCAACTCTTTTTCCAAAAAAGCAAAAACCACCTCAAGCGAGAGTAAAAACTTTTTTGTGCTATTGAGGAAGTTTTATCGAATTTTGTCGTTTCCATACAGCTTTTCTAATGCGATACTTCTAAACGTGCATAAAAATAGGTTTATGGAAACATTGTTATTGACAATCTGGCAACTGACTGGGGAAAGGGGCTGGTATATATACTGACAGGGGGATTGGATAATGAGACACAGGTGAGCAGGTGGATGTGGGAGTCAGGTGACTGGGACAGGTGGGATAGTCTGAGGGCATCTTGTGGACAGGTGGAGAATGGTGGAAGTGAGGAGTGGCCGGAGGCAGGGACAGAGGGTCAGACTGAGCAAAATAAAAACAACTGAGGCAGCCGTCATGACAATTTGGTTTTATTTGTCCAGGTTTTTAAATATATTGTATTGAGGTGTGTGCCTCTGCCAAAACAGAATGGAGGTGAATAAAATGTTATTACACTGAAAATTACATTTAAATAATTGAACAGCACCATCTCTTTCCAGAAACAACAGAGGAAGTCTCATCTGTCCTATTGTTCATGTAAGAAAACTGATCAGTGCAGCTTAAACATTCAGTTTCTCCCAATTTCAATTCAGAGATGTCTCTTTAATGTGTAGACGTGCAGCCAAAGACTAAAGGAGGTCCTACCCACAAAGAAGTAACAGCAGCTCCGCAGGATTGGCCAGCTGTCATTTTCAGTGTTGCAAATGCCAGAAGAGTCTCTGCTCTCCTTCCATCAATAAACACAAATGCAGAACTGTGTGTGGGATCAAAGGCCAATGAGAGCTTTTTTCTTGTGTAGTCTCCAGTGGTCTACATGGCCGCGTGGTGTGTGAAACAGAAACTGTAAATGTAAATGTTAAATATTAGACGAAAGAACTGCGAGATGGAATTCCAAGACACATACAGTACATCAATAATTGGTTAAAATCTAAACAGGTTGAAATTCTTAAACAATCTCTTTGTGAATCATTGAAAAAAAAGAACAAAATAGAACTTGGCACATCTATCATTTTTATTTATTTGAATAATAGTTTTGTTCATTTCATTTCATTTGCAACCTAGATTACTTAATAACTTTGACATGCTTAAAAATGATATATAATTAATGAATACATTATAATGACAAAGCCTATCATTCTTCCAGTGGCCTCTATAGATCTCATCATGACATGAAGAACAATGAAAGAAGCTTTTGCAGTACAAGAAACACAATGATGTTTGCAGCACAATAACAAGTCAGTCAGGATCAGCAAAAATAATAATTGGGAAAATTATGACCAAAAACTTATTTTGAACTTTTCTTCTGTAATGACTGTGATTTCTGTCAGCAGATTCCTTTTAGATTCTAGCATTGCTAATTGCTGGAATGAGGCTGTAAAGTTGGAGTCTTCACCTCGACAGCAAACAAGTATTTGTTAATGTTCACTTTTTTGACACCCTGTCAGGGACTCCTCCCGCCACACTTTCTGACAGTATTTACATTTAGCTTCAGTTTGTCCTGTATCGTGTTGCCTGAAGACAAAGTGTGCCCACATGCCTGACATGGCATCGTTTTTTCTTTACCAGTTCTCTCTCATCTGCCACCACCCCCTGCTGCTTTTGAATCATTTAGTCTATCCAAGTTAGACTGAATATGCACCAGTGGAGGCTGGTCCATAGAGGCAGAGGAGGTTGATCCTTGTCTATTTTGAAGAGGGAGATATAAAAAAATATAAAAAAAGACTGATTGACTCAGCTGTAAGTGCTAGACCCACGGCAGCCTGATGTGCTGCTGCACATCACCCAGGATTGGATCCCTATATGGATGTGATGGACTGCTGCACGAGCTGCACAGCATGGAGGATGTTCAGGCAAGTCAAATGTTACAGCTGAGATTTACAAGGGTATATGGCATGAAATGTTATTTTCTAGTTACATTTATTTGGGGTAAAATAACATGATGCTGTGGGTTGGTTTTCCTTCTGTCCTCCCCAATTTTTTGTGTCACCAGCCACCACTGATATGCAGGGTAATACATTGTTTGAAACTGTATGGTGCAACAATGCCTACTTGACTTATGAAATGATCCCACGCAGCAAACCTGACATTCAGGCCTCTAGTTTCAGACACAGACATTTTATAAGTTACTGTAGAAATATTTCACAATATTATCGTATAAGAATGTAAAGTAAGTTAAACTGTTTCTAAAGTCACTAAGCCCCAAATAATCTTTCTCGACCACTTCTCTCCTTCTACTTGATGGACTTATGAATGGCTGCAGTGAAACTCATCTGACTGCATCACGTAGCGTGGTGTCGTTTACTGAAGCCTGTGGCACACATTCTACACAAACATATATAACAATCAAGACAGAGTAGTTGGCATGTGTCGATCCTGGAAGCAAATGTGATAAATGCATTGATTTTTTTTGTAGTGTTTTTTAGTGTAAAGACACCGTGGTCTGCTGGATTTTACACAGAAACCAACAGGAATGAGTGTTTTGATGCACATCACACACTGTTGGCTAATGCATTGAGAAGCAATGTACTCGTGTCCCACAGAAAATTAATAGGGGCGAACTTTACTCCGCAACGCACTGCTGCTTTTAGCTCACCACAAGATAATGGTACTGTAACAGTTAGCGCAGTTAAAGAGAAACAGCATCTGAAAAATGATGATCACTAACATGTGGTCAAAAAAGTCAGTGTTGGTGAGTGTGTGATATGTCCGCCTGAAGTGGGAACACCCCCTCCCCACGGTGGCCGAGAAGGGCAAACACGCTACAACAGCCCAAACTATTTCCATTAGGAGAAACGTGCTGCAGATTCAGAAACAATGCCAAAAACACATACGAAAATCCTAAACAAATACAACGGAATTGTGTTGCAAATGAATAAAACAAATACAAAACTTGTTTGGCTCTACAGAGTACGCCAGTGCCAAATTTTCCATACAAATGATGTGCATGAAACTGGGCCAAGTTTGCTAGCACAATAACAAGCTAGCCGGCTAAGATGATTGACTAATGTTACATATTCAGTAAACAAACACTGACTTCAGGTGACTAGCTAACAGGAATGGGAAAAAGTTAACCAAGCATATAAACATACTCACATGGCTCCACCTCCATGAATCTCCACATTAAATGAGTGACTAAACCGCCATCCACTCAAAGTCAGCCGTCCTTGAACAAGTTCTGGCCTGTTTTGGCGGTGACATCTGAAGTGACACGCTACTGGGTGTGCACAAGTTTGCCAGGTTTTACATACAATCAAGATAATATTTAGGTGGCCAAAGAATACTTTTTCTCAGTGTCCAGTGGCAGCAGGCTAAGCAGGGTTGTGATCCTGAGGCGTTCCCAGGCCAGGTGAGATATATAATCCCTCCAGCATGTTCTGGGTCTGCCCCGGGGTCTCCTACCAGTTGGATGTGCCCAGAAAACTTCCAAGGGGAGGCGCCCAGGACGCATCCTGATCAGATGCCTGAACCACCTCAACTTGTTCTTTTGACACGAGGAAGCAGTGGCTGTGCTCTGAGCTCCCTCCGGATGTCTGCGCTCCTTACCCTATCTCTAAGGATGAGCCCATCCACTCTACAGAGGAAACTCATTTCGGCAGCTTGTATCCACAATCTCATTCTTTCGGTCTCTACCCAAAGTTCATGAACATAGGTGAGGGTTGGAACGTAGTAGATGGACTGGTAAATCGAAAGATTTGCCTTCTGGCTTAGCTCCCTCTTCACCACAACGGTCTGGTACAATGTCTGCATTACTGCTGACGCCGCCCCAGTCTGCCTGTCCATCTCACCCTCTATTTTACCCTCACTCGTGAACAAGACCCTGAGATACTTGAACTCCTTCGCTTGGGACAGTAACTCACTCTCAACCCAGAGGGAGCAATCCACCATTTTCCGGCAGAGAATCATGGCCTAAGACTCACTTCACACTCAACTGCAAACTGCCCCAGTGCATGCTGAAGGTCACAGTCTGATGAAGCCAACAGAACCACATCATCTGCAAAGAGCAGAGACGCAATTCTGAGGTCCCCAAACACACTCTGCCCCCCAGCTGCACCTTAAGATCCTGTCCATGAATATCACAAACAAGTGACAACCCTGTCCAACACCCACCGAAAACGTGTTTGACTTGCTGCCGAGAATACGGATACAGCTCTTACTTTGGTTATATAGGGACTGGATGGCTCGTAGCAACAGCCTCGGTACCCCATACTCCCGCAGTACCCAACCCCCCTCCCAAGGCCTGGGAACGTCTAGCAGAGGCCCCTATCTGCAAGGTCTTCAACTCCCACCTCTGGAAGAATTTTTCGTGCATCCCAGGGGAGGTTGGGGACATGGAATCTGGAAGTTGATCAGAAGCAGCAGATGTCAATCTACACAGCATGACACATTCCTACTTCTGTGTAGACAGGAAGTTAAAAGACAAAATAATCAAGTCGGAGCACTTCCTTGTTGCTGAAGCAAAAAAGGAGAACAGCTCCTCAGGGGGCATCTCAGCAATTTACACTCTTACTGTCTATGCGTTTATTTAAACAAGAAGAACTTGTAAATATTCACAAAATGCTTGTATTTGAAGCATTTTGTTTAATAGCTCTATCAGGTGTGCACCACGCCCCCCACCCCCTTCACCCCATCCCCTTAACTGCTGCAGTCATAATCATGATTGTTGCTGTTTATCTGGGCAAAACAGCAGCAGTTATGACAGCACTCTCATGTGTACGAAATGGCTAACTACTTGCCCATGGGTCAAGTATTGAAGAGCTTCTATTTTCATACCACCTACTGGTCTGTAACAACCTGTTTTCCCTCACCATCTCTCTCTCCGTGGTAACCAGTCAATTCAACTCTACCATCAGTTTTGCAGAAACAGAACTGCAGTGTAGAAAAACAGTCATGCATTGCACAATTATGTGGTTTGATAACGTGCTACAACACATCAGATAATCAATAATATCTACAAATAAGATTTTCTCTCTGATCCTCTCATTTTTCTCTTTGAAACCTTCCTCCTGTAGTGGTTAATCAGTCTCCAGTGGAGAGTGATGGGATTTGATCAGCAGAGAGATGATGAGACATCAGACAAAGACAAGGGAGAGAATTAATGGGAGGCCAATATTAGATTAGAAAATATGGGAGGGAGAGGAAGGCAGAAAAGGAAGAAGGAGGAGAGAGCTTGAGGGTAGATGAGGGAGGGCAAGCAATGAGAATTGATGAGCAGGGGCTGCGTATTTTTCCTGTATGTTAAATGTGCTATCACCCACAGTAAAGTATCAGCTGGTTAATTTGGACCCACACAAAACAGTGTGCCCCCCGTTTTTCCAAACCCATTCCTGCCCTGACGACGTTCCCCAACCACAATAAAAGTGTCTAAGAAATTACAGAGAAAGATACTGTATAAATCAAGTATTAAATACATAAATATATCAACTGTGTCTTTGGTTTGTCTTTGTAGTCTCAATACGATACGATAAGTAAAAAAAGAGCTTGGGAGAGGAGTTTCTTTTACACCTAGCTGCATGAATACAGAGCATTCTTGGCAGACAGAAAAAAACTGTTGGATTCAGCCCCCCCAATTCCGACATCGTGAAGGTGCGAAGGAAGGGGGTTTCAGAGGCATAATGAAGCTCTAATAGTTGGCAACTCAACATCAGTCCAAAACATGTACATAATTCCAACGGGGCTAGTTAGACACAGAGGTCTAAGAACAAACCAAGGTAAAAAAACTAACAAAACAAAACTAAGCAGGTAGGCCGATAAACAGGTACACTCTGTACAAGACAACAAAAACAATCTGGCAAATGACTGAAAATACAGTATGTATACTTTGTGGCTGATTGGGTAATTAAGAACATGTGTGCAGGGAAGAGCGGGGTCAGGTGGCAATGGTGGTATAAGGGTACCTGGTGGACAGGTGTGGAATGACAAGTTCTGGGTAGATCCATGAAAATGTAGGGAGATCATTTGAAGCTGAAGGGGAAGAAAGTGGAACAGGTGTTACCCTGACAATAAAGATGATGCAATAAAGACAGTAATAATTAATAATGATTAAATTGGCAACCAGTTTATGAGAGTCTTTACATTTTCCCTACTTAATACTCTTTAAGCCCAATACACCCATGACACCAAATTTTAGTGAAGAGTCCGCACAAATGTTCAGGACTGTCAAAATGACATACAAACACTCATCCCATATCAGCTTGACATCATGTTTTTATGTTAAGCGAACAAGTTTTGAGTTTTAAGTTTTAAGTTCATTTTACTAAACTGATGTAGCCTAATTAGTTCAAGAACAACGGACAACACATACATTGTGCATTTAGCATGTATTTTGATAGCTGAATGAGCTAAAATAAAAATGGTTGTAAAAATATCTACTCAATTTGTGGCATTTTTTTCGAACGTGGGGCAATGTTTTAGTACACACACTGCCAGAGGGTATATTTTAGAATGAATGCAGAAGAAACACACAGACTCCCTTTTCTCTAGTAGAAAGTCAAAGCATAATTCCATTATATTCCTGAAAATGTCTCTAAACATTTCTTCGGCAGTTTAGCAGAGTCAAAAGAGCAACAGGTCTTTGTCCTGACAAAGTCATTACTTAAACAGTCATCAGCTCATTAGTTCCACTCATTGGGTCCACACAAAGCTGTGTCAAAGTTATCTATTCAGCCTGTACTCTGATTTGCCTGCCCACCAACAAATTATTATTATAATAACATGGCAATTTGAATCAGAATTACAGGCCTGTCAAATGCCATTTCAGCTGGTTATTCATTGCTGGGGAGAAAAAAAACTATCCCTACGATGTGTTTCCCCTTTAATGAGACTTAGCAGGATCTGCATTTCCCAGGCTCTTGAAGTGACTGCGGGGAACATCATATGTAGTGTCACTCAGGTGTGCAGTGTCGTGGCCTGGAGCCCAGCTGGTCATGTCCTGGAGGAGCTGGTGGGATGAGTTGATGAGGGATGCCTGGTGAGCTGAATCTTGATTCTGCACATCCTTTGTGTGTAGAACACCATCTTAAGGTGTTTGTAGTTCTTAAGTGTCTTTTCGCCATGCTTATCTTGCGTGTGAGGATTGCGGTAGGAAGAGTGCAAACACATATCGATATATAGGGTCTGAAAGCAGGCAGCATAGCAGTGAGGATGCAGAGCTCAGCCTCTGTCTATTGTGAGAGATAGATCGTGGACATGCGTGATTTGAGGGTGTAATGAACCAGTGACTATAAAATTACTTACATGCCTGCCTGAACTACCACACGCTCCATTTTCCATCTGTCACAGTACTCTGGCCTCCTACTTGTACCTTTCATCTCCACCACTTCACACTAGACTGCAATCGGACCTCTAAGATACATAGTATATTAATAATAAAATAATATATTCTGTTTGTATTTAGGGCGGCACAGTGGTGCAGTGGTTAGCACTGTCGCCTCACAGCAAGAGGGTTCTGGGTTCAACCTCACCTGTCAGCTGGGGCCTTTCTGTGTGGAGTTTGCATGTTCTCCCCGTGTCCGCGTGGGTTCTCTCCAGGTACTCCGGCTTCCTCCCACCATCCAAAGTCATGCAGGTTAGGTTAATTGATAATTCTGTAAGTGTGTCTGTCTGTCTGTCTCTGTGTGTCTGCCCTGTGATTGACTGGTGACCAGTCCAGGGTGTACCCCGCCTCTCGCCCAATGTCAGCTGGGATAGGCTCCAGCCCCCCCGCGACCCTCTGAGGATAAGCGGTATAGATAATGGATGTTTGTATTCAGAACAGGTAACAGGGATAGAGTTTGGCAATGATGAGAACTATTATGGGAATACACATGGTTACAGCTCACACTAGCTACCACACAGTCAGTGTTAGACGGAAGAAGGACTATTTTAGGGCAAATGCAAACATGAGCTTGGGGAAGTGGGTAAGGCTCACAAACTCACAAACCAGTGGTGAATAAGAGAGAGCCCATCAGTGCCATTTGAGAGTAACCTTTTTCATTTACTTTGATCTTTTATAATAATGCATTTTCTCATTAACCTTATTAATTCCAAATGAATAACATTTAAATATATTAAATAAGAAGCACATTAACATCTCAGTAAAAAGCATGTCAAAGAACATTTGGCCATAATGGGGAAGAAAAATATAGCACACTACAACTTAAAACTGAAACATACGTGGACAGAAAAACTTTAATACAATAATTACTGAAATACAGTAATATAAGATGACTTTACCGTCTGTCACAAAATAACAGAAATGTTCCTTTGACAAGGCTCAATAATAGATAATGCACATTTAAAAACGCACATACACACACATAGAATACGACAAAAAAACTGTTAAAACTACAACTGACAAGGACAGTGTTATATGTGATCATTCTAAGAAATAGTAATGCATACTGTGTGAAATCTGATCAAAATTGATCTGGCCTGCCAAATTCCCCCAATAGACAAAAATGTTATTAATTGAACCACATCATATTGGGGGTGATATTGATAGTGCTGACTGGGCCACTTTAATTAAAAAGACAACACTGACAGGTAACAGCTTGGCATGCGTGTAAGCCTTTGAGAAATTAAAGTCACAAAGTTTTGCTCTAAATGCTGCTTTTAAATCCCTCTCCCACTCATGCATCTCTATGAAAAACATTACTGTGAGCCAAACAAAATAAATACTGAAAAGTTTCATACAATGGTGTAACCTTTTGGATGGTTTTTGGGCTGCTGAATTTGTAAGGATGTGTCAGGAGGGACATTTCTGATTGTTTGTACAGAGGTGGGCGGTCTACTTTCAGTCTGAACATTAGAAAACAAACTCCCACCTTTGGGTTTAGGTAATGCAGTGTGTGTGTCTGGCAGACAATTCAGTGTGCCCATTTAAAGAAACACATTCTTATCCTGAGCAAGTGTGTGTCTGTGTGTGTGTATGTGTGTGTGTGTGTGTGTGTGTGTGTGTGTGGCTGACTGCACATTGCTGTAGGGCTGTCTAACACCTTAATGACAGATAAAAAAAAGAAAACAAGCAGCATCGCCACAGGTCCCCGTCTACTGGTTGTCACCAATAAAGCCAGTCTGGTCTTTGTCCTCCTGAGCCTCAGGAAGCCTGTCTGAACCTTTTCCACTCTGATTGACCCTGCAGATTAAAGTACACCTGCCTGTGTGAGTGTGCCTAATGTAGTCTGTCCTATTCTGTTAAATCCACGCAGCTGTGGACCCAACAGACATACAAATTGGGTTTGACTTTTTTTGCATATTGTGTTTGTTTTTTTATTATTCTTTGTTTTGTTTCTGAGGCAAAAGAATAATCCTTTAGCAGCATTTCAAGGGATACACCCAAGGTGAACAAGCCAGACCCAATGCTACAAGCAGTCCCCCCAATTTTTTAAGCAGAGGTTTACCTGAACTCTTGGCACGGTACTTCTTTACCAGCACCAGGATCCACCATGCCACACCACTTGGGTTGTCCAACCAACTACTATGTTTACCTATAGTCCTGTGACCAATGTGGGATCTGGCATTCCCCCAGTTCCCCCACTGGCAATTCACAGAGCTTGTGTGAGACATGCAGAACCTACCTGTGTCAACAACCAGTCTGTGTGACCTTGACTGAGAGCTTGGGGATGATATGCCTCACCTCCTTCACCCTCTTCTTTCTTTCTTCTTTGACAGACCAGGCCACACATTCTGGTCAGCGCTGACCTCCTCTGTCCTTGTGTTATGGTCTCATGATTTCACTTTCTTGTGCATAATCTATCCGTGGCTTCCTGGATTCTTCCCTGCCATATCTTCTTCCATCCATCTCCATTGTTGGTTCTGCCCACTGGGCTGCTTACTAGATGCTTACATTTTCTTACCTCAGTCCCTCTCCCTAAACCTTAACCCACGGCTTACCAGATACTTCTGCGATGTACCATTGTTTACTGTTTACCCTAACCCTGCTTTGTCTGTTCCCCTCACTGCGTCTTTTTGCCTACACCACTGACAGTCTCTTTTCTAGTCAAAATAGTGACTAATTCAACTTTCTTAGCACTGATTGACTATGGGACAGACTCTGGGGCCTGATCAACTTCGGCAGGGTGTCTTGTGATAATGGCAGAAATGCTGGATGACCCTGAGGTCCACTAGTGATGATGTGTCCCACAATTTTGTTTGGTTTGGCAGCTCAGGATATCCCCCAAATGCTTTCCTTCCCCCCGGTTTTGACTTCTGTTTTGCCTTCTTTTCTTCCTTCCATGCCACCCTTTGGCTTCCGTTCATCCTTGTCGTTCTTGGTGTGGGCTTAGTATTTTTTGTGTTCTTCCTTCACTCCTCCTGTCTCTCTTCTTTTTGCTCTTTCTTTCTTTCTTTTCCTCTTTGGTCCACATGGACGGAGGGGCCTTGAGTGACATCCGCTGGCCTATGCGTTGCCATCTCTAAATCCAACCCTAAACCTTATCATAACACTATGATTATGGAAAATGTTAAGCTATTAAAAAAACAGCTCTCTAGAGAAATTAAATACCTGTCAAATTACTTTTGCCTTTTGCTGGGACTGCAATAAGTGGCTTCGCCTCAAAAGGTACTATTTAAATGTCTATTTACATTGTCACATGTGAAACATTAGACTACTACAAGGAACTTAAAAACAATGCCTACCTGATTATTCCAGCTGTTTAGATATTATTTAGAGGCCTGAAAAGCTAAAACTATCAAGTGACTTATTAGAGAATTTATTGAAATGAAAATGGCTACAAAATGTGCAATAAGCACACACACACACACACACACACACACACACACACACAATTACAGCCATAGCTATGGAGTTTCAAAACCCATGCACATAAAAACCAGGCACGTGCATGTGATATGAGTGCACAGAACAGTATCCACAAGCGGAAAAGCATCCTGGTGAGGGAGCACGGGGCTGTGACGAGTGCGAGCTTGACCCTCCCGACGCACTCAACACTTGCTCGCTCGTCAAGTTGACTTTTGAGACTTTGGAGGTGGGGATGAAATAGAGAGTGGCTGAAGCCTGTCCTGGGATGTGATAGAGAGCAAATTTACACATATTTTCTCTTTCAAAAAACCTTGCACACCAGTGGATACATTTTCAGTTTTCCCACAGAGCTTCACTCCAACCCATAGATCTAGAATGAAAATAATCAAAAGAGACAATGCCAATACCCTGTATTCCAAAAACGTAAACTTTATGCATATATTTTGGTAGTTTCACCTGTTATTTCACCTGTCACTGACACTTTCGAAACTATAATATACTACACAAAGACTTCCCAAAATACCCATTTCCCTTGTTTTTTAGTTTCAAACCCAGTGCTCAACTGTCGACTCAGGACAGACAAATATTTTTAGCAGCATCAACAGCTTCCAAAAGACTATCCTCAGGAGCTGGTCGGCCCTTCAATACTCATTAAAACTCATTAAACTTGGCTGCTGCTTTTTAATGATATTTGTGTAATGGAAAGATCAACAGCTAATGTTAATGGTGCCAGAATGAAGACAATTCAAAACTGAACCAATGCTGTGAACTATATACAAATGTTAATATGTTTCTAATATTTTAGCATTTTCTTTCCTATAAATAATAAATAACAAACATACAATCATCACAGTCATTAATGCTGATGTAAGCTGTAGCTAACCATGACAGCATCATAACTACGCTATTTATTCAATACTTTAATACTTAGAGAGTAAATTTCACCTGAATGGAAGTGGTTTGTCAACTGGCTGAACAATAATGAAGACTTGTAGTGCCAGTCCCCTTTGTGGCCATGAAACCCTCAGCCATAATGGATGCATTCAATCAGCAGTAATGGATGCATTCACTTTCAGTAAGCTAGTAAAGGGTTAACGTCACCACAGAAAGCTTTCACTTAAATAGAGCTTAAAGCATCCTGACAAACAAGTCTTCATCCATTGCTCTGAACTCTAGATGACTCTTATTAAAGAGAAACACTTACCAGAGAGTCCGCCTCAACCATCTGACTCGCACACCGACACAGGGTTAATCATGAACAACTGCATGAACTGTGCCACGGTATCATGCAAAATGATGCATAAGGCTAGAATTTCCTGGATTTTCATAGAACAAAATAAAGCCTTCCATTCTCTCTGGTAAACACAGTGGAAATGTGAGTTCATGGAAACGTTAACAGAATCTTCAATTTGCGCTGGTCCACACCGCCATGCTGGTTGTGGTGATCGTGATGTGGGTTTGATCAGGCACACAATCACAGCGGGGAATATATATATATAAAATAAAAACAATTCCCCACTCTCCCCTACGGGCGGTCTATTACTCCTTCAAACTCAGGTCCTCTACCAGAGGCCTGGGAGCTTGAGGGTCCTGCGCAGTATCTTAGCTGTTCCTATAGGACTGCACTCTTGGAGCCACTCTCCCAGTTTGG